>JAHZMV010005324.1:0-168075 GCA_027743765.1 Coecobrya sp. COE2 | reverse complement strand
ACTTTCTTATTCTCTTTCTAAAAAAAAGTTTTGACATGCAATGTGATATACTCTGACATGGCTATAGCGGCGGAAGGGAAGTGTGTCTGAAGCAAGAGGGTTTTCTCTTGTCGTTGTCGAGTTTACTGCTACTTGTGCGTGCCGTATTCATAACAATGTAGATGTACTGTTATGTATATTATATCGGCTCACATGCGGATACTTAACGCACTTTATTCTGCTAAACTCTTTCTTTTCAGAAAACTTTCTCTCTCTCTTTTACTACCGACAATAATAATAACATCAACAACTGGTTTGCTGCTGTGCTCCGTATTGTTGTTGTATTTGGCGGTGGTTGTGCTATGCTGCCTTTGCTTCCGTGCGTGTGTTATTGCTTTGTTGTGCTGCGCTATAGAGAGAAAAGCCGTTATATTGTTCATTTCTATCACACTTTCTAAGTATGCATAGCTATCCACGCTACGCACGCGTTTTTTTCAAGTTGAGTCCAAGGAGAAGTCTTTATCTCAACGGCATCTCATCTGCAAAAATATATTGTACAGCTCTTTTCCACAAGTTTACTCTCTAGAGTTTATATTTTTATATGAAAGGAAAATAATAATAAATAACATAAAGGAAGCTCTGCGTATATTATACAGCAGTTGTAGTAGTACTAGCAAAAGTCAATTTAGGATTTGCTTTGCAGTGGTACTTCTTAAGTTAAAAAGCAGCTTTGCTAGCTGTGCATCCTACTGTTGTTGAGTATATGTTCCAGTTAAGCTGGTCTTAAGTCTGTCCGGTATAAAGAAGACAGCTAAGTTCAGGACTACTGCTGTGTGTATGTGGTGTATGTGTGTAAAACAGTATTTCTCCAGAGTATTTTATATCTATATCTATATCATTCTATTAGCTGTACTAGCGAGAAAGTAAAAAATGACCCTTGGAATGGTATTAGTAAGAGCAACGGTCTCTTAGAAAGGCCCAGCAGCGCCTTGGTGTTGGTCCTGCAGTGGCCAGGTACCAACACTCTCGCGTAAACCACCACCGCCGGATGGAAAGTGAGATAAATAGAGAGAAAGAAATAAAAAATGGATGTTTGCATATAAACGCATTGTATGCTTACCTACATATACTATAGATTGTATGTACTTCGACCGACTCTCAGCTGAAAGTGAAAATGAAAGGGTCATTCGTATAATATATAACGGCACTTTGTTTCATACGGCTCACTGCTCGTTTCCCTAATACACTTCCTGCCTCCGTAGCCATTTCAATGGAACGTGTGTATAGGCCATAGACCGTTAGGATTATTTCAGTTTAATACGTACGTGTCTCGCTGTATGTTTGTGCAAAAGAGTCATTGTCTTATCTCGACTTTACAGACTACTAACGTAAGTGCCACTACAATAAGTAGCTCGCTGCTGTTCTAGAAAAAAAGTTTTTGCAGTTCCGTCTTAAAAATTATCATACTTTCTTAATGGCCACTTCTTGTCAGTGCTATGCATATCATTATACTATCCCGGGTTAATCCCAGTAGCAGCAAGTCTAAAGAAATATTTATCATTTTGAAAAGACCAGGCTAGGGAAATGATGAAGGGTACTTTGCAGAGATCATCACCACAAAAACATTTTATTATTATTTAACAGTCCATCTTCTTCTCGGTGCTTCTGTTTGCAGAGAGAAAAAGAAACCCAGCCAAAAAGTCAAGAACAAGACATTCTTGAGAACGACGTTGGTCTATCTTACCCACTTGAGTTTACTCTCTCTCGCTCAGCCATTCAGTCGCATTCATTTTCATGACAGAAGAGAGCGGGGCTCATGTGTGCTTAGGCAGAAGGATAAAGCCTTTCCCAGAAAAACGACTCGTTTTCTTAGCTTTCACTTTTCAAAAGCCACATAATCTTAAAATCAGCCATCATCATCATGATCATCATCGTCACAATGAGAATGAGGCTGTATATTATGCCTGCCCTACTTTCCAGTCTGCTGATGCTGTTTTTGTTTTTATTCTCAACTTTTTCACAGTAAAGCAGAGAGGGTAAGGAAGCGGGTGCTAATCATGATGCTGGTGGCATCTCACGTACTCACCACGTCCGCTCAACCTCTTTGTGTCGTTCATGCATATCTGTAAGAGCGAGTGGGTCTGCAGTATTTTAGACTGGCAGTGAAAATTAAAGTTTGCATAAGAAACCAAAGTGGTTAGGAAAAGAGATGTAGATTTTATAATAGTTAATACTACTAATAATAATTATGATTCTACGTCTTGGAGAAGTGCAGGAGAGAGCAGGGTAATAATCAGCGAAGGATATTAACTCACACAGGCTGTTTATTCGTTTTCCATCTTGAAAGAGAAGTCTTTTTCCAGAGACTGATGCTCAATGATGATTGTTATGTGCGCTCACGTACTTTACATCGTCTCCACTTGACTAGAGGAGAACGAGTGGTATAAAGTATACGCTTAACGGTAAAGTGTATCCCTCCAAAATTCATTAATAATACGCAAATCTATTTTCTATTTGCCGCAGAGATTTTAGCAGAATGAAACAAAAAGCAGGTCGGTCGCTATAAGGAGCAGTGGCAGACGAGAGCAATCATAAGAGCAGAGTGCCCTCTCTTATCGTCTTCTCTGTTTCTTCTTTAAACATTTTGGTTTTTTGTTTGCTAATCCGAAAAAGGACAGCTGCTCTTTCCCTAAAGTTATATTATTGCTGCTGTTTCTTTTAACAGCAAAGCAAACAAAGTTTGCTCTCTGCTCTTGTTTTCTTCCTCAGAACACACTCCAGTGGTCTCAAGAATCGAAGTAAAATGTAACCTAGAAACTTGTCTATAAATTTTTGGTCTTCCACTTCATAACTTTTCTCATAGAATGTGCATATCCTATTTATGATGCACAATGGCACAATGTATGTATGTTATGTATATTTTCTCTATATAGTATAATAAAAAGATGTTATTGCTGAGATAATAAAATTTTATAGAATATAATGGACATTGAATAATGACAATAATGAATTGCTTTTTCTTGTTTGGTTTCACTGAAAACAGTGATAGGGCACGCTTCGGATGGTAGCAGTAGTAACGGAAAAGGAATGAGCCGGAACGTGAACTCCTCACCGTACTCCCAAGTATCATCCTCGTCGTCGTCAAGTATAAGTTCGTCGTTCAGTATGAGTCCTCCTTTAGGAGGAGGATTTGCGAGTGGTGACGGTGCAAAACTTTTAGGGGCACCGTTGTCCCCTCACTCATCTTCTTTGTCAAGAATGATTATAAACAGTGATAGTAGCAGTAATAGTCATAATACAAAAAACAATAATAATGCAATTAATAATAATAACAATCCTGTTCATAATAGTAATAGTAACAATAATTTTAATAATAATAATAATGTTGTAATACTGGGAGCATCAGCTTTGGCTCTACAAATGGCAGACGCTCCGGCCGCCGATGCTTCATCGTCATCATCATCTTCTTCAGGGGACCGAGATTTAGGTATAATAACAGGGCCACCAGCAACAGCCGACCTAGCGCCATCATCATTATCATCAAGTTCGTCATCATCAGAGAATCCTTTAGCTCCAACACATCATAACAATATGCAACAGCAGCAACAACAGCCGCCGCCAAGGAAAAATTATCCTTATATTGATATGGCAGCCTCGCCCAATGTGACTGCCTTGCTCGGCAAAACGGCGTACCTTACTTGCCGAGTGAAAAACTTGGGAGATAAGACTGTAAGTTGAATGCAAACAACATTCTTTTTCTATTACATGTGTTTTGCTTTCTGCCTTGAAAAATACACTCTGGCCTGAACACTGTATAGAGCAGAAGTAGTAGTAGCATTAAACATTTTCGCTTTCACTGTTTTATCTGCAATTCACATCTTTATAATATGATCATGCCATGCATGAATACATGCCACTACCACGCATAGCTAACAAATAAGAAAATGGCAGGAGTAAAGTAGGCAGTTTTGCTGTTTTTGCCCTCTTATCTTTACTCCTCTTTCGACTCGTTTTTATTGCGTAAACATGAAAGGAGAAAATCAGAAAACGTGGAAGAACATGCTGAAGCTCGATTGTTGGGAAAATAACTGCAGGGATTCTTTCATAATAATAATAATATTCTGTTATGCTTTCCCTTTCTGACTTTCACTTTTTTCCATTTTCAGTTTCAGTGCGCCATATTTTTTATTGCAGTTATGATGATGATGGCTGGCTGATACTTGACTGGAATGAAAAGAGTATTCTAAGTGTGTTGGGTATGCATAATAATATTCCGAATTTTTTCGTCTTACTTTCCTACTGCTCATTTTACTTATTAATTTATTTTTTATTCAACTGTACTTACAATAATGCTGTAAAGTTGCCGCATAAATATGGAAAACGCAGCAACTCATTTCATTTATTTAGCCTGCCAGTGCATCTTTTATAAATCTTTTTTGAATAAAAATTGCAAATTTTATTACAGAATGCTGTTTTTGATGTTGAGTTGGGAAGGGAAACAGAAAAAGTGCAGTCAGCAGACGCTGCTGAGAATGCTCAGTATTAAAGCTGAGTCAGGATGAAAACTTGTTTTTTCTGTTTTCTTAAACCTCTTAGTAGACATCTCTTGCTGTTTTTGCAATAATCAACATCTTAAAAAGTTACATGAGAGGGATGACGTTACTGTTAGACATTACAAAGTTACAGTTGAAAAGGAAAGACTTAAATAAACTATTTCTGAACACAGATATGGCAAGCTAAGCTAGTAAACTAGATAAATAAGTATAACGAATTAGCATCACTTTTTATGTTACTTACTATGTTATATATGAACCCATCAACACGGCAGTGAATAAAAATGGTTGAAGGTAAAAAAATGTTTTGACTGGGTTTGCACCGTTTGGTTTCTGGGTTAGAATTAGAGTTATTATTGAACCTTAAAAGATGTCGATCTAAAATTGCTAGCAATTCTTTGCTTTAATATGTTGACGTTATTTTTTCAATGGATTGAACACAATAATATTTTTATTATTTCTTTTCGCATGACAAAATGGTAGAACTTTTCCTTTCGCCGAAAAAGGCGGTTTCATTCATGCACGGTTTCCATAACTTCGATATAGAATATGTTTGGTTATTTGTTAATTACTCTCTTTAGGATATTGTACTATTTTTTAAACTGCATTACAGGAAAGTTTATTCTGAAAGAATCAACTCAACAGGCAATCATGCTTTGTTTCAACAAAATTTTAATATTGTCGCAATCACGATAACTTTCCGTGATTTGATAAAGTAACGAGAAACAAATACTTGGGAGGTAACCTGAAGCCGATTTCATATGTACATATGTACTTTAGATGTGAATTTATTTACACATGAAAATTGAGTTTTTACGTTTCTAGGGTGGTGGTGTGCGTGTTGTAAAGCATTAGCCACTCAACCAGTCTCTCTTTTCAGTCATGATTTTGATTAAGTTGGCCAATATATCTCACTTTTTCTGCTCTCTGGGCATTTTTTATATTTTTATCAAAAAACTTTTTTCCTCTTTCTACGCATTTGAAAACAGGAATACTGTGTGGCGCTCTTGATGTGAGACTTGAAACATGGTAACGTAATACGCAACACACACGCAGAAAGCTATACTCTCTTTCACTCTGTCTATACAATATCTATAACATAAACAAGTAGTGAAACACAGTGATTTAAGAAGAAGAAAAACTCCAATATTTCTTGCTTGACATGACATTTGAGAAAAAGAAGACGAAAAAGTAATGCTCTGAGTGCTGAGTTGAAAGTAAGCATTACAGTGGAAACAAGTTTTTTAAATTGTGACTTTTATGGAAAAAAAAGTAGTATTTTCCAGAAGAGAAAATGCCAAATACAACTGTTTCACTCACATTTTATACTTTTCTGTCGTCTGCGTCAGCACAACTATGCAACAGCCTATCAGTTTTGCTTTACTACCTAAATAAACTTTGAGTATTATGTACATTTGCATTAGAGAAAAATTTAGTCTATTTTCCACAATGAAGAATATCATATAACTAGGGGAACGTTCACACTTTACAGCGGTTATTTAAATTCTGAACAACATAAGATTAAAAATCATCCATCAGTATATCATCCACTCATTATATCTAATCAATGTTAGTTATTTAGACGGTTTGTAATAATTAAAATGTGATTAAAATTGTGTGTACAGTGAAAACTAACTGTTCCCCAATTTGGCAGGAAAGGAAAGTAAGAGGCAACGAACCAACAAAAAGTCTATCTATCCATCTTCACTACTGAACTCAATCAAAGTCAACTGATTCCTTGTCGTCGTTCTTGTAATACTTCCCTACGCACCACTATGATTCTTTCGTCGTCAGAAGAAAGAAAAATACATATATGGTTAAGCTAACTGGATGTCGCTTTATCGCACTTTAACGCTTCCAGCAAAGCAAACTCGTCTTCTTTCTAGAATTTTTTGTACAAACTACCTATTCAAGCAGAAAGTAACAAGCGGCTAGACTACTACTTGGTTGAGGACGTTAAGACTTTTGTACACGCATCACTTTATTATTTACTTTTTCCTATACAAAACATTTTTCTTGGGACAAACTTAGGAAAATCGTCATCAGCCAATTCAATCCACGCTTACTTTACTCCTCTCAACTTTAAATGTGAACTCCCTCCTACTCTCCTAGCTCCTCCGGCAAACCCAACGAAAACTTAACACAGCTACAGCCTGTATGGGATGGGAAACCAAGACCCAAGAAAAAAATTGCTGACATTTAACATTAAACATGTTATGAAAATTTACAATATACCTACCTATACAGCACAGCAACAGAAGTATAGAGCTGTACAGCATTTCCAAACGAGATGTCAGAGGTGGAGATGAAAAACTACGGAAAAGGAAAACTCGAGGCAAACTTTTTTCCTTGATTTTTATATCCTAACAAAAGTCGCAATCATCGCGAATACGAATGTTAAGCTGTTCTATAAGAAAAATCAGAGACGCAGGCAAAACTGTGTATCGTGGGTTGAGTTTACTTTCACTTGAAAATCATCAGAATCAAGTATGCATGAAAAGGATCAGCTATATGTATCTATTTTCAAAAGCGAAAACTACCATCATGATCATCACCATCCTCACCGCCACTTCTTCGCCGTCATTGTGAACTGCTAGAAAGATTCTCCCTATTTCAAAAAATAAATCACAAAAACATCTACTTGATATTCGCATACAGTTGAAAATCTGCCCTGACTTTTTCTCCAAGTTTCTCTACGTCTAACAATGTTGAGAGAAAATATCTTAAATTTCACAATGTAACGTTACATAATCAACGTACTATACAACAGCTCTCTTTTACCAACCAACCGATCTCACTGATCCAACTACCAGCAGGACTTTTTAGCATCGCTGCTTGTAAAATGATACCTGTGTATAATATTGTGTTTCGTAAGCCGAGTTAAACTTTTAGTACTCTTATCCACCGTCATAGTGACTAAGCGACTCCTCTCCAAAAAAGTAACAAAGTAATCCATTCACAAAACCAAACTAGGACTAAATCTTTGCACAGAAGTCCCTGTACCACAGCACACATAGTCACCCGGGGAGATACACAAAAATGCTTCCTGTGAGAAAGAAAAGATTCCATGTACAATGTGCACACATATTTATTTGTATTACGCAGTATAGATCCATCATTTTTTTCTAAGAATCTAAAAGAGTTTTGAGGCTTTTCCAATACGTTACTTTATAGGAGCAGCAGCAGGAACATCCTTATACCTTTTCTCTCTCCCATGGCATTACTCACAGCAAAAAAGTCAGATTTTTTTCAACAAAGCTGATATATTTCTTATGATCACATATACCTAAAATGATTCTAACAGATACTACTATACACAATGTCAAATACAGTTGTATTTGAAGGGCATACTCTCGGAAGGTATGTATGCATTGTGCTAAAATTGTATTCTCTCCAAAAAAGTCAGTTCCACACACAGTTACTCAGTCAGTACATCCTGCTGCTCTGCTAACCTCTATCTATCCTTTCGTGAAAATAGACAAGTCAAAAAGGAATTTAAGCAGCAGCGAAACAAGATCTCTTCCTCTTTTTTCCTACACACAGAAAAAGGAGAGTTGAGTTGGACACATTTTTTGCGCTCTTCCTCTCCACTTGATTGTACCATAATACGTCGTACATACATTGCTGTCCATGTTTATACACCTAAGCTATCTACTGGCTTGTGGGTTATGTACATACACTTTGTTATGCTCGACTTTTCCATCTCTGATTTCACTTTTCCTTGTAAAAAAGAAAGTGTGTCTCCATTTTCACAAAGAGAAACTCCTTTTTGTGTACATTTAACAAAAATATGTGAAACAGGAACATGTTTATGGAAATCAGGTTTTGCTCTCTCCCTCTTGTCACACGTTTTACTTGGATTGTACACAGAAAAAAGCTGCAAGCTTTGCTATATATATCCATTTCTCTAAATCCCTACTTCTTTGAATTTCTTTTGAAACCGAGTGAAAACTGTATAAACACATGACAAGCCCAGAAGCATATAGAGTGAAACATTTTTTTGCGAAAAACTACATAAAAGGTATGTATTCTCCATCAAGCAGCACCAGCCAAAAAAAGTTAACTTACTCAAAAGTATAAAAGCTCTTATACAATGATAATACCCGTGATAAGCTAAACTCCCCCTCTTTTCGCTACAGTTCACATTTCTTCGCATGAAACAAAAAAGTTTTTTGCAACTGACTCACATATCAGAAGAGTTAAGCGAAATAGAGTAAATATCGCATGCATTCTTTCTCCTTGCAATGACCCAACGGACATTGTCCTCTCCCTCCCTCTCTCCGTCGAATGAAATGTAATAATATTTTCTATGTAAATGTTTCTCATTTTTATTCACGGAAATATTGTTAGTACAAAGGACAAGGAAAAAGAATGCAGGTGACAACACATACATGGTGTAGTAAGAAAAAGAAAAATGAACAGCGACAATATCATATTTCTTTTAATCTGGACTCTTAGTCTTCGTTTATGCAATCTATGCAGTGACCATTTTCTTGGAAAATCACGTATTTTATTTCTTTCTTTCTAGGTTTATCAATAATTTAGGGAAAATAATAAAAATGTAAGTAGAATGCATAGGTAGTCGTCCTGAGATGCATGTTAACCGGACATAAGAGAGCATGACAAGAAAAATTATAACGTGACTATAGCGCTCCTGTGTTATATTTTTATGCTCACATAACTACTATTATTATTGCCATTGCTCCCTTTTGTCTTTATTCTCTTCAAGACTTCAGTTCTAAACTGTGGGAGAGAATGAGAGTTGCCTACAACAACGAGGAGGCATGAAAAACGTGTGAATAGATGCACACATTGTGCCATGGTATTTTGACAATGTCCTCATAAAAGCCTTTTACTATGGCAATCGCAATCCCTTATTCCTTTTCTTCTACCTTTCCACTTTTGTTTCCACAAATGAAAAACGGACCAGCAGCAACGATACAGATATGTATGTACATAAGTAATAAAAAATAATATAAGCAGGAGGAGCAGTCATGCAAAATCCCAAAAACTATGCATAGCCATCATGGTCGCTGTATTGGTACTAGGCATTTCAATTTCTCCCTTACGCTAGCGGAAAGTCATAGTCGTCAGTCGTCATCGTGAGTGAATGTCTCCCTACTCAATCTACATAATAATGGGCATTGTTTCATCAAGGGACTACTTCTGGTGCCACTGCTACCGCCGCTTGCCATTACAAGATAGTGGTATGAAAGAAGGAAGCTGAAGAACAAAACAGAGAAAAGGAAAATGCTAAACTGTTTTTACTTTTATGATAGAAAATGGTACAACTGCTATGATGACTATCGCTTCAAATGTCTTTCCATGTTCACTAGCCATGCATGTTCAATGTAGACATAGCAGTGATCATTAGAATAATCATAGGGGAGGAAAAAGCTGAGGTGCTCTCTCACGGTTGGATGAGTCCATGCATGCAATTCACTTGGAGAAAGTTGAAAACTGAATGGATTTTCTAAAACTGTGTGTGTTTAACTTAGAAGTAGGGTGAACCCGCTGCTGCTGCTGTTGCTACTGCTGAAATACTACTAATCTTCCAGGTGCCTCTCACTTTTTCTACGCTTTTCTCCGCTTGTCAAGGGACGCATGACATTTCAGTTGGTGAAAAGGAGAAAAAGAAAGAGTGTAAGAGTGAACCACCACAAGGAGCTCATGACACTCACAGATACTACAACTTTGCTCCTGTATTTTCTCTAACCACTTTACCTTCAACTATATAGATTAAATGCTCACAATCCGCATGGTCTGTCTTTATTTGTAAAATCCAAAGTCACAAACCTGTAATTATCCTAATGGTATTAGCATTTTATATTTGAACCTCTGGCTTTCTAGCAGGTTTGATAGTTCAGAGTTTTAGAGAAAACGTAAAGGCCAATGGTCACCGGGTACCTATACATTTTTAGTTCATTCACCGGCGGGCAGAACCAAGCAATGTACTTCGATTAGTCGTATTGAACCGTCTTCACCAATACGTTCATTCAAGCATTGAGATCTGGGAAAAGGGTTTCATTTCTCATGAATTCTGTGTGATCCTCCTCTTATTCCGGAAACTGTAGACAACATGGTAGCAAGAGCAAGGCAGAGAACATACCTTCACCCGTCCTCACTCGACTGCAAGTGTCGCACACGTTTGGTACTTGCATTTCTACCAGCCGTTCATCCATGTCACTTCCATTTCCTTATGTGTCCGTCCACTCTAATCGATCTCATTAGAACAAGTTCAACCTACACAGTGCAGAACATTGCCCTGTGTAGATACAAATATGTATTTGGAAACTTTGGGATATCAGAAAGTGTGAAGGCCTTAGATATTTCTTTAAAAGGTCAACGAATTTACGGTAATAGGCAAGCAATCTTCATTTTCCTTTTCATATATGTTATGTCACACGGGAAGGAAAGATGGCTAAAGAATAACTGCCTACCGATCTTTCTCTTTCCTCTTGCCTTCCACCTCAATGAATGAATGGAAAAAAGAGCGAAAATGAAATGAATGCATGGGAATTAAGTTTAAGCGTTTTCTTCACTATCCAATCTCACCGTGTTCTCCATCTCTCTATGTCCTGTCGTCATTTATTGTCTTTCTGAGCCAGGCGACTCACACATTCTCTCTTTCTCTTAAGCAAACACTACTTTTCCTATCTCTTCTCATTAGTTTAGATGAATATTAGGTAAAATGTGAAGGAGCAGCAGCTGAAACGTTTACGACTAGAGTCTACGTGTGTATGTATATATATTATTATGAGCTTAATGCGTCTTTATCCCTGTGCAAACACAAACACACTCCCTGTAACCATACACTATTCGGAAAAGAGCAGGTTGAAATGAGAAGAGAAAGAGATGAAAGCCTTGCTGCTTCTTTCCATTTTCATCTTGGTTCAACTTTCTTCTCCTCCTACTCATGTTTTTCCACTCTTTTCTTCTCTTCTGTTTCCTTTTCCCAAGCTAGAAACATTTATGACCTGTATTTTGTCTTGACGGTGTTAAAAGAAGAGGAAAAGACAGTAATGAATCATTATGGCAAATCCTGTTTACTCGGAGAAAGCTCCAAACTCACACTCTTTCAAACAAACATATACACATGCATATTATATTATAGTGATGATGATGGGCTCGCCACATGCAAAATCAGAGAGAAGCACCGGGGAAAGTAAACGTGTGTGAGTGGTTGTTGTTGTCTCCGCCATCTTTTACTCATCCTCACTCCTTCCTCTCCTCATCTTATAAAACTTGCTTACTCTAGAAAAGGGAAAGTATTTTCTTAAATGGGCTATAGGAAAATTGTGTGTGCAAGGCAGAAATGTTCAGCGTATCTAATCATTATGGCGAATTATTTGCTTTATATATATTTCTATGTACCTTGTGTAAAGGGGAGAATTAAGTGTGAGCTCTACTTAAATATTTATAATTTTAACAGTGGTGGTGAAAGCACTATGGTGTGATGGCATAACGCCAAGAAAGGGAGAAAACTAGAGTATGAAAAAACTGTGGACTGACTTATTATAAGGGAAAATGAGAGTGAGTGGACGGTGTCTAGTGGCAAGGGAGAAAATATTGTCGCATATTTATTAATTCATGGAATAAATATACATATAGCATAGAGTGGAGAGAGAGGCTCACAAGTGTAAAATGCAAATGAAGTAGTAGTGACGACGGCGACGTGGTTGATGGTGGTTGTGATGTAGTAAGTACGAAAGTTATAAACGAAATATTACATAGGTACACCTGGGAAGGTGCATTGTAGTAGATGGAAAGTAGTAAAGTAGTTCATTTGTAATATTTAGCATGCAAACTAATATGTAGCCCTATTTAAAGTGGAAAGAATTTAATAGAAAATGGTAGACATGGTAGGAAAATGTAGTGTTAAAATATTCTAGGACACAGTGAAATAGTGTAAATTTTGAAAGGGGTGATGTTTTTTGAGGATTGTGTGTAAGCAAGCCAAGGGAGTGTATAGAGAGGGGAAAGAGAATCGCAAAGAAAAAAATATTTTGATGGATGGAACGTCAACGAGTTTACACATGAATCATCAATAATACAAAACGCCTCTTGTGTACGAACATATACAATATTGTATGTAGAGTATGCAGTATGCAGTATGCATAATATTATTAAAATGTAAAATATGATGTGTTGATTTCCCCGCTTCACTCACAGTTCACCAGCACAGCAACCACACCACATCACCACAAAAAGTAAGGGAATGCTGCTGCTGGTGAAAAATAAATAATGAAAAGGGAAAGAAAAGAACATTTTTAGTTTATAATTTTTCCAAATTAACTTTCACAACAACCGTCAGCTAACAAAAAACCTGATCTACTCCTCAAATATGAATGATGTAAAAATGGGGACAATGACGTGGTGTTGTTTTTGTGCTACTATTTTATTCAAAAGCAAAACAAAGCGAAATAGCAGCAAAATCGTAATGAAAGCTTTGCTATGCTATAGAATATCGTGTATGACGATAATAAAGCTCGAATCTCAACGAAATGCCATAAAGTGTTCATTTTGAAACTGAGAAAATCTCACGTTTTCTATCCTCTCCTCATTAAAGGGACAATATTAAGAGGTCACATTCCCTCCGTGTACCTCTGCATGAATAGCTTATAATCTGTCAAGTGTGGAGCATAAATAATATTTCGGAGTAGACGCACACACAACAGAATGCATAGAAAGCAATTTACGCATTGTACTTATAGGTCGGTATACACAACAATGAGGGATACATATCTGCACACGCTAGCGCACCTAAATCACTCTGTTGTTTTATGGGCTAGAGAAGGAAGAGGAATGTAAATGAAATGATGATCAACCTTTTCTCAATTGAGACTTGAGAGTTGTCTCGTGTCTACAACTCATTTTCTCGTATCTTCCTGTTGAACTACCAACGAACCCATTTGATTCTTACCCTTTTTGGAAATGATGGCATAATATTGTTTGGTTTTCTGGTTAGCATACTTAAAACTCAAGCATTATGCTCGCGTACCCATTTTCCCTCAAGTTGTATAAGCTCTGCTGAAGTGGTGAGAACAAAGGAAAATATGTAAACAAGCTTGTTCTGCTGTTGTCCTTTTTACTGTGCCATCATCATCACATTTTCATCATTCATTCAAAGACAGGAGGAGAACGTAGAAAGTGATGATGATCATCATGATGATTATAATATAATCTTGCTTAGCTCGCATAACAAATAACACGGTGACAAGGACGCCATCACGACCAGACCACGGCCACAATAAAAGGACAAAAGTGTGGACCCTGATAATGAAATGAATTGAGTGAGTGACAACAAGAGAATATGAGAAAGGCGCGTGTTGCTCACAGAGACAGACAGCCAGAGAAGAAGGATGATACCACTACCATGAAAGATACAATGACCCCGATCTGTATTTCCGTGACGAAAAAACCTCAAATTTCATCGCCGTACTAAACCACGGCGCAATACCAGCAGTAGTATTCATCATTCCTGCCCCGTTGTCCGTTTTGTAGTGGTTTGGTTGTGGTTCCTCTGCCTCTACCATTTTACCTACTCTTTTTCTGTTGTCCTCCTCTCTTCGTTTCTTCTTTTTTTATTGATGATCACAAGACATGACATCCAATTCTTGCATACCAGATTGGTGACTATCCAAGAGAGAGAGAGAGAGAGAGAAAAATGTCATTTTGCTTTTAACACCCATCCGAAATAATGGTGAAGTATTTTCATTTTGCGTTTCCCGTAATGGCAGAAAATAGCAAAACTGCTCAGAGATGTAGTCTACATCGTGTAAAGTAACAGCATGGAACAGAAAAGGCGAGCGAGAAAAGGAATTACAACAACAAAGAAAAGAAGAGGCCAAAGGCCTTTTTGGCTCAAATAACACATTTTGCTTACATGGAAGTGAAAGCTCACAGTAGGTAAGAATATAAAATGGCCATCCTTAACATAGCTAGACTAGACACTATAAATATCTACACATTTCGTGCTAGTATTGGAGTTTTACTTTTGGGTCGATTTTATTCATCCGCCGCCACCTCCACCACACGGCCATTCCCATAAAAAAGCAGCAGCTCAATTCAACATTCCAGCAGATATATATTTATACTCCAAACCAATAGATTGGTGGATTGGTTCTTATAGAATGATGGAGCAAAAGAGTAAGCACAAAGCCGCATAGCCACAAAACAGCGGATCTCTCTTTTCATGAAATTTCCATTCCAACGGCAGCAGCAACGCAACAAAAGCAACCCAAAACTGCTTATTTTCCCCCACAGTCTTAGCCCACTAGCTCTACTCTGACCCTTTATAATAGACCTGATCTCTCTTTTTGTTGCGTTTATAACTACTGCCTGTTTTTGTGGCGCTCAGGTTTTCACGTTAGTTACTTTCAATGTGATGCACACATACCAGTTTATATTTCCAGCGTGTTCTGTCTCGGGAATTTCCCCGTTGTCGTCTTAGTGTTGATCCTAGGAGTGTAGTGGTCGATGTGATACATATTTTCCACTCATATAGACACAGTGTGGCAATATTATGTATATGAAATGAAAACTCAACGCGTTCCCTATTGTTATTTCGTTGGAAATAGGTGAATGACAACGATGATGATGCTTCCCCTTTTCCTGCTTTTTTTGCTCATTCATAAAAGTACACACTTAGGGCTCGTCCTAGTATGTATTTCTTGTGCTGAAGGGCATGCAAAAAAGGAACTTTCATGGAAGAGGAGAGCAGAGAAGAAAAGCTCGCGTAACCTATGTAGGTCCACGTATGGTTAAAATTGGGATATTATTGGAGACCTGTCCCCCACTCTTATGAATACATTACGCTTTTCTCTTAAAGCCTCTCTCAAACATCTCACACAAAAGTGACACGTGAATACTACGAGGTTGTCGAGATGGATAGATGGATCATGATGGAATGGATATTCTACACAAAAAGGATATACCTAGCAAGTGTGTGTCCTCATTTGGCTTACAATTTCACACCACCTCCAGCTATACCGAGATGATGGTCCCTGTTTACATAAAAAGGAATATAAGTATGTAGAAGATAAGATGAGAGGGATCATATTATTATTACGTACAGCCCATTATGTTCATATTTTTGGTAGTACCGTGTGTCATCATCCTCTTCGCATCATCTTTTTTTTCGCGTATAGTTGCAGGCAATGTCAGAACAAGGTGAATTTATTTATTATTATTTCTTATTCTCATCTTTTGCAAGCACAAGAGATAGTGGCTTTCTTTTTTCGACGAGGTGAGCAAAAATAAATAAAGAGGAGCGTTATAACAAGATTTTTTATTCTTCAAACGTTTCCTTCTAGCATTTCTTTTCTTTTGTGCGTATAGTAGTGGTGGTCTGGCGTCTGTTATGTGCCTCATGACCTATATTACATTTTTCCCATTTACTCTACACACAGAGAGCAGAAAAAGAAGAAGGGAGAAATCCAATGACAATAATTTTGTTCAATCCATTTTTCCTTTTCTTTCTTCCTCTTTCATCCTTTTTGTGGTGGTGGTAGTGCTATTGGTTTGGAAATTTTATGTTTTTCATTCTTATTATTATTATTATAAGATTGTCTTCTTGTCATACACCTACAGCCACAGTAACGGAACGGAGTATCGCTGACAGAGCCTGTAACTATTCAAAGGCACACACAGTAGGTTATGCATATTATTTTTCACAGATAATGTGATTCTTTTTTCTTTCTCTCTGAATACTTATGTATATTTGTAGAATTGCTTTTCCCAGAAAAAAATGCTTTCTCCATTGATTGTCTCTCTATTGATGTACCTGTGCATAATATGCTGCTGTGATGGTGGTGATGGCACTCTGAATAAAATTCATTTCTGTAAAATAAAGTCAGTGAGTACAATGAGCTCTTTGTTCGATCTAGAGTGTATTGGTATTTTGTTCACGGGTGAAAATTGATTCCTTGGTGTGTGGACATGTAAAGGAATGTACGGCATGCATGTGCTTACTCACTGAAAATCCGAGAAATATAAAAGGGGAAGCGACACTGGGTCCATTCTCTAGTGTTATTCATTGCACTATTTTTTAGTTTACAACATTTTTCTTTTTTAAAAAAGAGAAGAAAGTGTCTCGTAGCCGGTGAAGCAGATTTTCCTCTCTGGATTTTTTTGGTGGTGGTGGCTGGTGTATCTTCTGCTTCCTCTCCCGTTCTCTCTGATTGATTGAAAGATCTGCTGTCCTGATTTTTTTGCTATGGAATGCTGCATATAATGCATGTAGGCATGCATATGATTCCACTGGCATTCTGTATACTTATGTACATGTTCACGTTTTCTTATTATTAGTATAAGGTACAGAGAGAGAGAAGAGCAAGGCTTTTTGGCTTTTCTTTTGACTTGACTTGCTATCAGGATCAGAGGATCACCAAAGAGGAGAAGAAGAAGGGAAAAAGTTGAAATGGACGTGTGAGAAGATTGAGAATCCTAGTTATCTCCTATCGCGCCCTTCCTACACATTCTTCTTCTTTTTCTCCGTCCTTCAATCTCAATCTCAACATAACAGACACTCACATACTTGTCTATACCTAAGAAGTCAAAGAAAAAAGTAGTACAAGCAAAAGCAGTAAAGAAACGGAAGATGGAAAAACGAATGAAGAGATCTTGTCTGCGTACTCGCTCTACTTGATGTCTGCTCCCTAAAAAGGTATTGACAGGCAAGAAAAAAGAAGATTGAGAGTAAAACTCCATTTTAGTTGAGCTCTGTGAAAAGGACCAGTTTCGTGAAGTTGATGTATAGCAAGTACCTTATTTTAACTACAAAGAAGGTATTTAAAAATCCTCTCATTATCCCAGACAAGTGGTGAGATAAATGTACTAGCAAATCATGGCTAGCACCGCAATAAACAAATCAGATAGTTCCTAAACTACATCCAGGATGAAAATGTCAGAAACGAAATACTCTTAAATAACACAAAAGCTGAAAACGGTTTAATAAACGAGGATTTAGAACAGAATGAATACAACAGACCATACTTTCTAGGGCTTGTGATTACAATATAACCATTATACCAGTTCCAAATAACATAAAATTAATATAGCATATATAACATGACATGTTGTTTTGTATTGTTGTTACAACATTGTTATTTTATTAACATGATTGACAGCTTATTTGCGATAACTATTCAACAAAAATATAATAACATTCCAGATCCAATTAACTTTCTTGCCAGTTTAGCCAATACAGGTTTGTCAGAAAGTTTTTCCTGAAAAGCTTGTCCTATATTTCACTTGACTAACCAACCACACTGCAGATAATTTCTACCCACAATGCAACTAGAGAATTACGAATTTTACAAATACTTCCTGTCCTTGAAAGTATTAAAATTCTACAAAATAAATGTTGCTGGGATTTAAGCATCATGAAACAGACAAGCCTGCCAGTCACCCAGAAGGTATAGTTAAATGAAGACACATAACTAGGACAAAAGGTTCAACATACATTCGGACGGATATCAATTTTAGTACTGTCGGGCAATAACATGGTAACGTCTAGATATAAGTATCGAACCTTAAAATGTCAAGAAATACTACAATTCTATGCTTTCTATTATTGTCTGAGTCTGAAATTTAACTTCCATCAAGTTAATAATGTTCTAAAGTAATCTGGTCTCCATCGTATTTCCATACCTACCTGTACCATTTTTGTAACTAACATTTCACATTTCAATTCAAAATTGAATTTTTTACCAGACATGAACTCACATTTATTATTCCGGTGGTGTACACGTGTCTGACATTTAGCAAGTTGACTTGTTACAAGAGAACCATGTCATATATGTCACCATATCAACATTTCAACGTGTCAGGGTAAAAAATGGTAGCAGGTAACCAGGTAGGGTGTAGGGTGCAGATAGCATTTATAATAATGCACTGCAATCTGTTCTTCACTGTACTGCAATTTTGTAAAGAGCTTAAGGCTACCATTTCTCATACATTCGTGTGCAATCATCATCATCTTCATTCTTAAAATAATTTATGCACATACTTCTCTCTCTTGATGCCAACTACCAATCATTTTCCTTTATCGAGAAAGAAGCATTTATTATGACTTTCACCACTCGCCACTTTCAGTGTTACAATACTTAGTTTATTACTGTACAGTAAGCAAACTTTAAATAAATCTCACTGCGTTACATGCAATATTTATGTGATTCCATATATTATGCATTATTACATACGCATATATTATTTTTACGTGCCCATGCATAGTACATGCACGACATTCACGCAACCACCACTCCTGAATTTCAAATTCCATTCCAAAACAGCAGCAGCAGCACGTTCCAATTTACCTGGTCAGCACCGCAAATAGGTTCATTTTACATTTTCCCATTCGTTCCTCGTCTCGTGTCACTGCTTGTTTATGTCTTTCTTTCTCTTTTTGTTGTTGCTTTGTGTAAATGAAACATTTTCCTCTTCTTCGTGACGTCCTCTTTTCCATGGTTATTTTCCAAACTGAAATGTTTAATACTAACCTGACAACTTGAAATGTTCATGATGATTTTCTCCCAAGATAAAGAGACAACGACAGACAAACTATGTACACTCGACTGTGAGACACTTTGGGAAATATGGAATTTTCTTTGTCCTCCACATTACCCATTTGGGACATGGATTGTTACTAGCCTTGGTTGGGCTGACCATATTACAGCCACGTGCAGTGCACATTAGTTTTATTTCCTGTTTTGTTACACTCTACTCTCCCGTAATGTTCAACTTTTCTCGCATTCACTCCTCCTCTCTATATCCATCCATTTACCTCACAATGTACGGTTGGGCAATGACAGAAAAAAATCTTTTATATTTTAACACTTTCGGGGAATTTATTCTTGAGACCGTGAAACGGCATGTTTGGATACAATGTCGTAATCCGGAGAGACGTAAAGAAATGCTATGAATAATCAACAAGACACGCGGAGAATGAGTATACGGACTATACTTTTTATTGCTCAGTTCACTACTCAATCATGCTTTTATAGACCCATCGACCACTCTGGCTGTCAGCGGGTATTAACACAGTACAAAACAGAGCTTGTGATTCTACTGCTACCGTTATGTTGCTACCGGTTATTTTTACTACTTGCTCAGCGATCACCATAATATCACCTATGGTGTATACCAAAAAAATAAATGTAGCACCAACAAATTTTTTTAGCATTTTTACTCCACAAACTGGACTATATTTTCTCTCTTTATTTCTTTAGAAGAAAAAAGAAAAACGGGCGTAATCAATAACAGTGACACTTTTGACACATATGATGGCAAAGCTGGTTGATTGTGCTGGTATTTATACACTAATACTGTTACATGTCATATTACACTCTTTGAATATACAGAAAACTGCATTTTAGCGGTATTTCGTCTTTTTCTTCGCATGAAAAAATCATGTCATTCAGCAACATTAGATATTCCGGACGGATTTTAACGCAACAACGACTGCACGCAACCAGGGTGAGAGCTGGCAGAGGCGCGGAATATTTATACGAGTTTTTTTCTCAGCGGAACGCACACAAAAATTCCACGCTATCCACAAACTGACACTTTAGGTGTATGTAGGCATCTATTATTTTTCAATATTGATATTTACTACCGTCCCCCGTTTTATTGTGTTCTCCTGACATACACATTTTTCAGCTGACATTGGACAAAGTTATTCGATCATTGAGCCAACACAATGGTTTTTAATATGCGTTTTGTGTTAAATAATTCAAGTAAAACAATGCCACGTTACACCAGGCACCAAGTATTATTCTTCAATGCCATTACAGCGCATATAAATCATGATTGACTTATTATTACACTGTGACATATCAAATTTATTCGTCATTGTCGGCATGCACATCAATATCGTTGAAATGAATTTATTTGTAAAGGTCAATTTTCTTGGAAATCTGCACAAGAAATTGATTTCAAATAATAAAACCCAAATTGCTAATTTTCTTCACTAGTTTTACGTAACATACTTTTCTTTCCAATTTCGGGTGACCATGAAACCAATTGGATGCGGCGGAGTAAAGTGTATGCTGATGCTGTTTTGTGGGGACAATGCCTTCTTTTTTATGACTTAACTACAAAGCAATAGAGAACGACACGAGGATGGTGGTAGGTACATAATGCGGTATGGCAAGGCTAAGGTTATTTTTTATTGCAAGTAACGCAACTTCTCCCACCAACACCGTTACACCACTTGGCTTTCTTTTTCTCTCACCCGACAACTCTTCCCAAAAACTTCTCTCAATTTTGTTCCGAAAAAAGCATGAAGCAGACATGAAACGCAACAATGAAGAAAAAATGGAATGAGAAAACGGGATAATATAACTTGATACAGACTTTTGTAACTTTACGTGACCTGCTATACATGCGACTTTTCTCTTTCTGAGAAGAAAAGAAGAAATACTAAACAGTGGCAAGAATAAAAGTCCACACCATTCCCCCCAAAAATACTAGGTTTATTTGCACACATGATGTGTAAGTAAAAAGTACATGGCAATAGCATCTGCCGTCTGTATTTTTTAACTGCCAGTTTTACCAGAAAAAAAGTACGAAAGAAATGGAGACTTTCAGTAGTTCTAGTTTTTTCTCCCTCCCTTACCACCAAGCAGTTCCATGGGAAAAGGTTGAAAATGAAATGGATCGATTGTCACGTCGACTGTCGAGGAGAGAACTTTTATACCTAAACACTTGGAAAGAATGTAAGCACAGTGTCGTCTGTATCTCTCTACGACTCTGTTTATTGCTATACACAAGAGTATACTTGGGTGCGTGCAGATGCACAGTTATGGATATTCATGTGATATGCTGTTTAAGAGAACGACAACGACGATCATGATGATGACGATGTCTAACATGAAAGATAAGCAGGAAAAGTGCAAATAGGTAGCAAGCGAAAAGGGAGGTGGAATATTCTAGTTTCGTATTCTCGTGTACACCAGACTATTCCTTTTATCCATTTTCAGAGACACATTTCCATCCGGTTTTAGGAACGGGAATGCCAGTAAAACATACAAATATATGCTGACAGGCAGCAAGGGAACGGGAAGAGAGTAAAAATGGCATTGCTGCTGCTCAGTCTTTTTTTGCTACTCTGGAGTAAAATGTACAGACATACAGTATAACACACATCCACAGAGAAAAACTCATATATCGTTTGCTATATCAGACTACTTGTGTTGAGCTTGCTGCATCGGTATATTTTTACTTCCATGTTGCTCCATCCGATCCTGCTTTTGCTGCTTGTCTGATCAAAAAAAGTGGTACGCCGAAGAAACAAGCAAACAGAGTGCACATGACAAGGTAGAAAAGTGAAATAAGAGAAGAATACAGAGATACATATAGAGGAGAGGAGAATGAGATGTGTTCAAACAGGAAGAAAGATGATCCATCTTCCTTTTTGCCATTTGCAAATGTGCGCGTCCTGTAAGTATCAACTGAAATAAGTAAATAACCCTTTGCCAATCTGCCTACGCAATCCGAAGTTAACAGACAAAGTAGATATGGTAGAGATGCCATTAAATAAAAGTGGTAAAAGTAGAGTAGAGGTACACTGCCAACAGAGAAAGTTGGAAAAATAGACACTAAAACATCACTCGAGCGAGCATAAAGGCAAGTTGTAATGCTGTTGCTGCCATAGGTAGATTATTATGTTGTTCCACTCGTGCAGGAGACAAAGCACTAGTGGTATCATATTTTCTGCCTTGTTTGTCATAAAAATAAAAGGGCGAATTGGCAAGGATGATGATAATCTTCGAGAGAGAAAGAGTGAGATGAGCTGTCAAGAATGTGTAGGATGGAAACGATGTTCACGATCATGTTCTTTCTTCTTCTCAATGCTATCGAACAACAAGTCATAAAACTATTTTAATTGAGCTGCTGGATGCGCATAAAAACAGCCCAGGATGATACGGGATGTTCCATGGCAAATCTAATAAATTCATTTTAATCTTCGCAGCAAATTATAGCTGCAAACTTGTTGGCATTATAGTCATCACACGATGACTGCATTAATGAAAGTCTGTATGAATGTAGGCTTATGTAGACACGATCATAAAATATTTCTCGTCAAATCAAATCAAAAAGGAAGACTTGTCCTATATACCATGAAGAAGGCTTACTACTAATCTAAAGGGTCACAAAATCTATCGCCGCGATGAGTATTTTTATCGACGTCATCAACAACATGTTCTTTCCTTGCTTAATTGACGCAGGTATGTATTGGATATATGCCCGTTTTGTACAAACTCAATTTGCCAAAAAACCGAAACATACCATACCACATACAGGTACATGAAGTAGAAAGAGAAAGCCAAAGGGGAAAATTTATAGTTGCATGCCTGGGCGCACGTTCACACACAAATTATTTTTTATTGCTCTCTATCTCTCTCCCTTAATACTATACTACATGCCAGCATGTATGTATGTTTGCAGAGAGTGCCAGCAATTTTGGATTGAACTAGTAAAATTCTATTATTTATTTTCTCCTTCATCAAGATCATCCACAACAACAGCAATTGAATATGCCATCACCATAATAGTGCTCACAATACCATATCCCACTTAAATCAAATCAGAGAGCTTAGTTGAAGCTGTGGTACGGGGACAAATTGAGTTGGTTCACGTACGTAGAAAAATGAACGAGTGTGTAGGACCATACAAGGAAATGAATGGATTATCGCTTTCCCCAGATAAGCATATACTAGTATACACAGAAAATCTACTTTTGCTTTTACCAAGATGTGTGGATTAATTTGGGCAAAACAGGGGGAGAAGCAATTATCCAGAATGTCACTATGCTTGTCTAGTTAAATTGATATAGAGGAATATAATATACGTGTAGATCTACATCGATATTATAATTCATGATGTTATTCGCTGAAGATGGCAAGCAAATTAAATGTAGGTAATTCTATTTTTGCTGTATAACAAATAAATCCACTGAAAACAATGGTCATATGGGAATCATGATTGCAATAACAAGATTTGTTAAAATGTTCCCAAAGAGAAGGATCTATCATGATCACCGACCACATAACGACCTGTGTATAATCTAAATTCCTATCCCCCATGGGGAGTGATTTGTCCCCAAAATGAAAACTAAAGTTTGATCCAGTTGAATTTGCTTGTTAATGACGTGCAAAAATATATAATATGTTGCCGCGTGAAAAAATGCTTCTCTGGCCCCGTGGGATTCAATTTGGTAAATACACCCGGGGATCCATATTATATAATATATAATATCTCCCCATAAGTCCTCAAGAATCTTATTAATTTTATTTCAAAACGGGCGACCTACATACACATATTGCCCGAAGCGTTGTCAACATGGACAGACAGCCTGACAAACTTGTCTACATTGGTGCTAGACCGCGTCAGCTACGTATAGTAATAACAGCAATAGCTTAGACTTTGAATCAGTTTTATGAGTCCAAATTATGACTAACTCATTCTCTTTCGTTGGATTTTGCCATCACTACGACTACAACACCATTCTTTCATTACACACAGAATTTTTGCGCTTCTATAATCTGTTGTAAACGAAGGACGGACATCATAATACCAAAAATCCCGATTCTCTCATTCTGACGATGCCTTTGATACTAAAAGCCAACAAGAGGAAAACTTGGACGATGAGAAGTTGCGTTACAGTTTAGTTCCACAGCACATGTGGTATATGTATATCTATCTTTATTGCTATTGTACTAGATTGAAAACGCCGCCTGGCATGCAATGCAATAATAATACAGCGAAAACATACATTTTTCTCTCTCGTTTACCCGTTTCCCATTTAGTATATCCAATATCCATGCTTATTCTATGCCTCCGTCTGGTTGGAGTCAGGCAGACTAGATTTTCTCCATAATTTACAAGAATTGCATGAACAAGTTTATTGGGCTTTTCTGGCTGACAAATATTGCTGCTAGTGCTAGTAAACTATGACTACATTCTATCCACTTGTCCCTCATCATCTCTCCAACAGAGTACCAGAGAATATAGCAAAAGGTTGTACATGTTATATGCATACTTAAAACACATTTTCATCTAGTCAGCCAGTCCATCCCAAAAAATGCCATGATGGGATCTGCGAACACAGAGGGAAACGAGCAAGTAAACCAGGGTTCAAACTCAAAAAGTTGATGTTCCTTTTCATCCGCTATCCTATTACTTATCCCTTTCATGTAAGTACTCTTTTCTAGAAGCATACAGAGAACTTGTTATTCCATATATTCCATTATGATATGTCTCCATTTCCTCTTCACTTCGCATCTATCTCGTTCTTCCATCTTTTCTACAGCCCATACTAAAAAAACAAGTGTTGTTGCTGATGCTGCCATTGATAATGCGTACATGGTAGTAGTTGGTACTAGGCACCCGGACAGTAGCAATAGAACAAGTCCGCCTGTTAGTATTGTACATACCTTCGTAAATATTACAGTTAGTCACATCTTCTTCTGCTCCACTGCTTGCTCTTCACTTTCACCCTCGCTTGTGAAAATGATAGGTATAATAATATCATGTTCTACAGCCGTATCCCTATCAAAGACAATATTATTTTTTGGCAACGCTCCCCACTCATTGTCAGTTAGCCAACTCACTGGAATACATCCATCTATCTACTCCTGATACACCACCGCCGCCACCAACACTACCGCTAAAAAGACAACAATAAAGCCAACAGAAAATAATGGATAACATTTCTCTTGGATTTTACATAGTAATACCCAGAGTCCAGAGAGGAACATAATCAGAGCCCGCCGCAGATATTTGTGTGTACAGCAGTTGTAATCGTTCTGCCAGCAGTACGCACAAAAGTAATATCCTATCTAGAGTCATGATCATGATGCTCGTTCATAATAAATGAAACGGAGGGAAATAAATTTAAACGGGGAAAGTATGGCGAACTGGTAGAGAGAGAAAATAGATTGCAAAATAAGATAAATAAAACATGAAAAACTGGCAATGGCAGAACAAGAAAATAAAGTAAAATAGGCATAATCACAGAGATAGAGATAAACAGTAGCAGGTAGACAAACCAGAGTAGTAAACTAGTCACTTCTAATAATCTAATATTACCATTTTGCACACACCGAGCAGATATGAAAAAAAGATAACATCTCGTTCCGTTGTCTCCTCTGATCACAACCGCAAATCTAGAGTAGCATTGATGTAACAAGGAGATATGCCGACGACGATGATGATATAACACAGATTTTGCACTGCTCAGCATACCTGGTATGTTGGTTTATTTAACTACCCCTCTTGTCCTACGCACCACGTGCTATATTTATTATTATATCCCATGAAAATTATTACACAAGCGATTTTCGTTTGACGTTTTGCACACTTGATAAAGGGACAGGGAGGATGAAACTGTTTATTTTTTGTAGATATTTTATCAGATTTTCGCCGTGTCAAAGTGAGATATTTTTGTGACAACGGTAGAGAAAACGCTATTTGCTGAGTGTTGCACTTTCAACTTTGAAATTCCTCCAATTTTCCTTATCCTCGCTCCTCACAAAGGCGACACAGAACTTACACAACATGCTAGTATTTTCTTTTTGAGTGTCTCCAGGGACGTCAACAGGGAAAAAGTGTTTCACAACACAGCATGATTTAAGTTGACTTTCATTTTGTGGATGATGTAATGTCATGATTTCATATTGATATTCATGGGCATCGTCTGCAAACAGTGAAAAAAATGCGAAGATTATAAAAGGATGGCCATGCCATGCCAAAAAGTACTAGACATGGAGTTTTCTAAAAAAACAAGTGAGGTTACCGTTATTATATAATGGAGGTGGTTCAACAATACAATGAACCTCTTTTAATACACCACCTCTGGTACAATTTCTTTTCTCAGAAGCCACATTAGCCTTTCATTCAATATTTTAAGTATAAATTTACAATTTTTGCTGGTATATATATTTTTTAAGTCAGCCATTCATTTTTGCACGCCTTAATGAAGTTCTTAAGTGGTGTTTGTTGAACTTACACAAACTCCACTGCAATATGATCGGAACGCTTTTACTCGAACAGACCACTGACTTGACTAGTGAAAACTACTACCTGTGAAGAATAAAAAATAAATGTGCGTATCTCAGCACTGCCAAAATATATGTAGGCAATTCCCAATTTCTGATCTGCCCATCTTTTTCTGTCGGTCAAGAAAGCAGCCATGCTATACTTGGTTGCTGGTTATGTGGTTGTTTTCACTCGGATTCCCAGCCAAAAAGTAGAGGGAAGATGCTAGTTTTTAAAAGATTGTTTTTTTCTTCAGATATAAAAGAAAATAGAAGAATGCATGACTATGTATCTATAGAAATAGACAAACATATACACAACTGTTTATATCAATGTAGCATTAACCAGGGTCGGCTCCTCCTTTCTTTACATCGCTTCCGCTCCTATAAAAACGTGCCTAGTTTTGTAGAAATTATGGTGGTAGTGGGCTAGTATAATAAAAATGTGAATAGATGCCGAGTAAGCGGAGAGTGCAGTGTACGCTATATGTGTTATTATATGGACTTGTAGTGAAAAAATGTAGGTTAAAAGCAGACTCTCTTGGGAATATCCGAGCAGGAGCATTACTTTTGTGCATCCAATAAATCCAATTTACTATTTCCTCGTTGTATCTATGCATCCATTGTAGAAAAGTAAGCCTTTTGTATCATCATACATTTACGTATATGTATGTTTATAAATCTATGTATTTCAAGCACCTTAAGGGTGACTATGAGTAAGTGCGGGAATCAATGAAACACTGATTCAGAGAAAGATACCAGGAAAGATATTCCTGAGAGTGAAAGCAAAAGTGGAAAAAGATTTTTTCCCTTTTATCCTTCTAAAAACCAAATGGTTTTTACTTTTCTAGAGTAATAGGCTCCCCTACCAACAACGGGGAGCCTTTTTCTCTTTACGCCGTGATGTCGTGGGATGCCATGAGCTAAATATGAATTGTCACAAGAGAAATCATCCTCAGCATCAGTAGCCCAACCTCAGTAAAAATGTTCATGATACAGTTTCTGTGTGCAAGTATGTGTCATCTGATGACCTTGCTCCAGGAAGATCACTCATTGTGCCTATACGTGTCTCTCGCCATCTCTATAACATAACCTTTGGGAGTTTAATGAATAATTTAAAAACGAAAGGGAAAGGGAGGACCCTACATATACTACAGTACCACTACACGTTTCACTTCTGTTACATCTTTTTTATTACTTGTCTCTGTGCTCTTCTACCACCACTACCAGTGGCAGTTTTACTTTTACTCCGGTGACCTCAATTGAATCCCAAGGGCATACACGGGAATTGAATTATCTACCAGCAGCAACACAAGAATTCATTATGCAGCAGTCTTCACTTGAAGCTACCTATTTGCGTACTTACGATACTTATGTGTCTCGTGATGATTTTGATAACGGCTTAAATGCATTTTGCTCGAATCAGTTATCATACTACAACCGGCCATTTTCCTCTATGGTAAGCATACCTAACCCTTTTAATCAAAGGGGTAGATGAAAATTGGCACATATTTTTGATGATTTATTTCAATAAAATGATAAAATCTGAACATGGAAATCCTCTTTAAAAATGTATCAATCCATTTTAATGTGCATCGTCTTCAACAGAACACTGCAGTCACAGAAATCGATATATTCACTAACGTTGCGGGGGAAAGCAAGTACAACCTTGTAAGCTTTTATGCTTATTGTCTCACAATGGCAGTTTAGTAATAACAAGGTAGACATGTAAATAAATAATAGTAAACTGACCGTCATTGTATACCTCAATGTTGGGAATTCAACCAGAAAAATAAATATTTATACTTATAGAATGTTGCCTCCTTCTCAGCTTGTACATATCCTCGATTAAGTATTTATTTAAAAGAATTCCAACAGAAGGTTAAGGTAGGTTTTATCTTCAATAGACGATGCAGTGGGGATTTAAAAACAATTATAAGAATATTTACTAACGTCATGTACACTGAGAAAAGAAGTAAAATTAACTTCTTTTTTCAAAGTATTCATTTCTCCGAAATGTAAAAAGAAAATACACATACATAATAATGCATGTTCAATACATTTATGTACATATGGATTTGTATGCACAACATGAATTTACAAATTTAGGCGATACCTAACCCAATCAACAATATTTCTGTTGGATAAGCTGTCAATATGTCAATCTACTTGTCACCTTATAAAGTCGCATGTTTATAACTGGAATCGAGCTGGAATTCCTCTAGAGCTTCCATTAATACTGCTGGTACGTGTATGACGTAAAAATTTAGATTAAGTAAGTACATTTATGTAAAGTCCCTACTTTGATGTCATCAAAATATTGTTTACAAATTATATCACATTTTCCAAGAGGTATGCCTCAACTTTTAAATGTAACAGCATCCCGGTCTACCAACACAGGAGAAAACACGTGTATTTTTGGTGGAACTGGTGTAATTCTCGTGTACAGAATTATTCCACGAGTAAAACATGTATATATCCCGTGGAAAAAAACACGTGTAAATGGAACCAGTATTTCACGTGTTTTACTGGTGGATTTATGGTGGACTTGGATTCGTGTAAAACTCGTGTCAAAATACACGAGTATTACTTGTTGAAGAATACACGAGATTTTTCCCTATCATCATTCAATTCATTTAAGAAATTATTTTAAATTTTTTAATCATTGAAATATATTGGTGTAAATGCAAAAACATAAACTTATATATAAATGCCCACTACTGAGGTATATAAATCCTCAATATAGCGGCCAAATTTAAAAATAAATGCAAGTAAAGGCAATAGTCATTTCTAAATATTGTGAAAATTAGATGTAGGTAGTTCCGCTTCACTTCTGACGTACAGTTGATATCAAATTGTAGATATCATCGTTCTAGATTCAAGATGACCTCAATGACCTATGAATGATATTAGTTAGTTAGTTAATTAATTAACTAATTAACGTAAGATATAATTAACATTTAATATTAATTGTTCATCTTTGAAAATTCTTGTTAAGTTTAAAAGGCCCATGTATTTCATTTAGCTACTCATTTTAACAGCATTCATTAATTTTTAGGTCATTTGCGGCCAGTTTTAAAATTTGTACACGTGTTATCCACGAGAATTTCACGACGATTCTTGGGACACTTTACCCGAATTATCTACGAAATTCACACGTGAAAACTACGTGTTATACACGTATCTTTGGATTTTCAAGTACGTGGATAACACGTCGATAACTCGGGTTTTGGTAGACCGGGATACTACTATATGTCGCCTATAAAAATTGGTTTTAAGCCTATTACTATTTTATAGGCATGCAAATTGAAAGAGAGAAATGGAAAATGACGTACGAAGATTTATTCAATAGTGAAAATGGAAAAGGTAAAAAGTAAAGTGGATATATATGTCTTGTGTAATAAATAAGAATATATGTAATCCATACAATACATCATGCAATATCATCACTTGGTAGTTGGTACCAATCGAAATAATAATTGTACTTTACAGAAAAGGGAACGTAAATGTTTATTTGGTTCTCTAGAGCACTTTCACCAAGAAAATGAGATTTACTTCCTTTTATACCTTTCTTACATAAACCATACATATATTTACATACAGCAAAAGCAAGAAAGAAAATTCTTTGTCGGTTTATTCCCTTCCCTTTTTAGTTCATTCATTCACTTGATTTAAATTCAAGACAATTTGTTTACCTCAACCAACTCCATCGCTCCAACGTTTTTAACATTAGGTCGCCTATGTTTATTTCTGCTAGTCCTTTGCAATTCTTTTCCGCTTTTCTGCATGCAGACCACCTTTCTTCAGAATGGCAAATGAGGAATAAAGAAAGCGGGAAATGAAGGTAAAAGCTCTTTTAATACCAGGTTTTGTATTGATCGTCATAGCAGTAGAAAAATAAAGTAGTTGCGAATACCAACCTTCCTATATTTTGCATAACCACCGTGTTATGAAAGGAAAAGGTATGGAAAATGGTTGAAGAAATCGGACTGGATTTCTTATCTTACGTAAAAATGGATGGTTGAGTGCAGTAGACTTTGCACGGTTCCTGGTTTAATGCTGGTATTTTGGTATGGTACTGCTGACGATTTTTTAAAAGGCTAGAAGTTTTTTACACTTTCATATACCCCTTTTATATTTTAGCCCTCTCCACTTATCAGATGAATTTGCAGTCATTCACGCCTGAAAACTTTTAATTTGCTCTGCATTCCAGGATAGATGGATGGAAAAAAGGAAGGAAAGCAGGTTCTTTTCTCTCTGTATAAATAAATTATAGAAAAATTTCTCGTGGAGTTTGCATTTCAATTTGAATGGTGACGGGAGAAAGAGGAGGAAAATGAAAGGAAATATTGAAGAGTTGTGTCATTGTGCATGAATAACATGAAGAAAGAGTAGGCGGGTAAAAAAAGAAAATGAATGGGTAAAATGGGAAATATTTTGAGGCAGCTTGCATAATAAAATAGTATTCCATTCAGATGGTTGATATGGTAAAGTGGAAGAAATATTTATCAATTTATCGAGGTGGCGAATAAAAGGGAGAAAATTACTTGTTATAGTTCTAATCTCGCCATTATCAACTCACTTTTGCAGAAGAATGCTCCACTTATACATGAACGGTTGTCGATCCTGAGAAATTTAATGGGTTGTGGTGGTAGATAAAGGCAATCTAACAGAAGAAAATTCCAATGAATAAAATGGTTTGTGGGAACTTTTTTCTATTCAGTCATTTTCGATTGGAAGATAATAATTTTGAAAGAATAAAAGGTTAAAGGTTCAACTGGCACAACATAAACTTTCACACAAATCTAATGACCCACTTTCCTCTTTTTGCATTGTTTTTACAAAATATGAATTGCTAAATAACAATAAGCATGCATTGTATTTCTTACCGAACTTGTTTATAGTATGTGTGCACACTGTATACATGCTTGCTGAAAATGAAATTGAGAAAAGAAACATTTTTCAAGCTGATCTTTCACTAATTCTTAATTATTTTAGAGTATTTAAGAAACGATTAGTTTTATACAAAATGGATTCATTATGCATAGTTTTTATTAATTTTAATAATGCTTTTATGCTCCTGGAAGTAAAAAGTGCCAAAACTAAAAGGCATATTTCACTCATACTGAAATACACCAACTAGTTTTAGTTTTCAATCAATTTTCAAGTATGCTTTTATTGTTTACTTTTACTCTTAACGCTTTCCGCTGATAAGGTCAATTACAATAAAGTTTTATAGTTTATAAATAAATGGAAAAATCAACAACACTTTATTGTTAAATATTAAAATGTATCTTTATATAATGTTTTCAGGTATCATGGGTCCGACATCGGGACATCCACTTATTGACAGTGGGTAGATATACGTACACAACGGACCAAAGATTCCGGGCCATTCTTCAGCCCAGCACTGATGAGTACACGCTAATGATCAAGTATCCTCAGCATCGCGACTCGGGTATGCATCTATAAAGTATATCTGCATGAGTATCTGTCTAATCCATCTATCAAATCTATCTAATGTTGTAATCTTTCTAATCTATCTAATCTAGGTATCTATGAATGCCAGGTTTCAACTACGCCTCACCTTAGCCATTATGTTCATCTTAGTGTCGTTGGTAAGTAGGAGCACACAGCTCTCCCTTTTCTTATTACTATTTTTTATTATTACTGCGTTAAAAACGACTGCTGCTACTAGCAGTGTTCCATTTTATATTGCCCATTCATTTTCAAGTACTCTGGAGTTTCCACGCTTTGAAAACTAACTAACGAGGTGTATCACAACCAGACATTCTCATTTCTGCCCTAATAATAATGCAGCAATACTATTGCCACTGCCTCATTCTTTCTCATTACATTGAAAACGTATTATAGACTAATCCACAACCACAACCAGGTCTACTCTGTGGTACTCATAATATATATCACCGCCCCCCATGCACCTTCCAATAAACCACTCAAGAAATAAATAATAATAATAACTATATTCGTTGCACGAGCTGCACAACGACGATACACCTTGCTGCTGGATGGCCGAGGACAATCACAAATTCTACTTTAGTTTTGACAAGGGAAAGAATAAATAAAAAACGAGGTTGGTTTTGGTCTCTCAGCAGGAGTGCCCTTAGACTTTTTCTCACTTCATATAAATAATTTTTTACTATCCAAACCAATCTACTCAACTTATCCACATACACTTGAGAGTTATACCTTTCCTTGATTACTATCATGAACGGAGAACAGCATAGCAGTGTTTTTCTTGTTATTATTATTACGATTATTGAGAAAAGAGAAAGAAAGAGAAAAAATTGTCCAGGGGGTATCCGGAAAAATGAGTTTTTTTTCTTTTTCGTCATTCATTCCCTTTTTTCCTTGCTCCAAGGTACGTTACATCTACCTGTCTTATGTATGTACTCCCGGTAGTTGTAGGCTTTACCACTCATTAAAGCAGGTAACGACCATGCCCAATAAGTAGAAATGAGAATGGGCTTGGAAGTAGCAATAATAATATGTTGTGTGTTTGAAGAAACTAGTAAAAATGTCGGATGAGGTGGATAGATATGAGGTGGAAATCGATGATTGGATCATTCGAATGAGTAGGAGTAAGTTTGTGGGTGAAACCTTTAGTAAAACAATTTTCATTCACTGTTCTCCTGTTTTTCTCGTTAATTCTCTTAGTTTTGATATTATCTGTACTCTCCTGTACTCTCTGCACGCTCAGTATAAAACTTAAAAAGGGAAAACAGGAGAAGCGAGTTTTGGAATGAAGTTGCAATTTTCTTCTTTATACATGTCTGGACAAACACTTTAAGCATGCACTAAATGAATAATTCCCGAATTTCGGGAAAAAATACGATTATAATCATTTCTCTATGTAGTACATGGGTAATGACTATACACAGCTTCTTTAAAATGGACCTATAGCCTAAGTTTAGTATGAATACCAGTATATTATTGCTTGATAGTGTTATGATGGCAATGATTATTAAGAGTATTTGGTTTGGACATATCGTGCAGTTCGTGATCTAGCAGTTATGGATGAATGTTTGGTTCAATTCGTTAAGCATCATCAAAAATGGTATAAAATATCGAAAGTACGACTAAGATTACTGTTTTTAAATACTTGTTTATTTATAACTGCTACCTGTAGAGCCTTACGTGCATGTATACATGTGATAATAACGATAAAAACTACAGGATTTTTTGCTAATTGCTTTTGGTGTGGCAAGACTTAGTTTCAGTGGTTTTACTATGGTTCTTCCGTGTGCAGCAGAAATATCAAAAGAGAGCAAATCAAGCCGAAGGGAATTTCTTTGAAACCCATTTAATGAGGCTGATGATTACTATTAGATTTTTCAATATTATAGAACGGGTGAGCACGTAACGTGGAAAGTAGTGAATCCACCAAACTAACAGAAAAGAAAGCCATGCAGTGTGACGGAGTTTGCGTGACCGGTTCCAATTATCATAATTTTCGCACAGTGTGGTCTCTTTCTCCGGCTGTGCAATAGGTGTACATGCACAGAGGAGAGTATTTCTGGGTTCACTTTTTCAGCATGCTATGTGTTGAACTTATGCACTTGGTACCGTTTATATACCGGGGGTCTTAATAATAATCATCATCAAAGTGCTGCACTGTACAAGTCACATAACATCCTCATCATTATCGCCGACAGACAGGAAGGCAAGCAGGGCTGAAAATGCGCAGAAGTTATAACTAATTGCATTTTTGTTGATGGAGGATAAATTGTAAATAATTACAATTCATTGAGAAGAGACAGATTACGACCACAGGCGGCTGTCATGCTGATGTGAAAAGGAGACAAGTTATAGTTAGTTACATACCTATACAGACTTATAAATACTTAACTTTGAACAAAAGGAAAAACCGAAGGACATTAGAAAGGACTAAAGTATAATTGTTTGCCAAAGGTCTCGACAATATTGATTGGTCTATAATTATTAAGTAAAGACACGTGGAAGGCCCCAAGGTAAATAATTAAACTTGATTATTCGACTTTTAACACATTTTCTCTTGTTTGAATTACATTTTTTGCAGTTTCTTTATGTTTTCTATTCGAAATTCTTAAGATCGTTGATAAATTCAAAGTATCGATTTTTAAATTTTCATTTTACCTGTTCTCCCTCTTCACCATGCATCACGTATGGTAGGTATAATATTTAGAGCTGATGTTGCGCAACCAGTGAAACCCTTCTCTTAAAAAGACGACTGAATAATAAAAAGGTTTTTCTTTCCCATATTATTCCTCTTCTTCTCATCATCTTACAACTGCGTGTCTACCTCGGGGGTATGTATACCAACGGTAATAATCACAAAATGATCCTCTTCATAGATGCTCCCTGCTCACCTCTCTTTGAATTGCAGGAATGTTTTCCTTTCAGCGTAGTATGGTCCCTCGGCTGCTTCTCTGTTACGATGTTTTTAATATGATCTGGTTACAAAACAAGCATTTGAACATTTTGAAACCATCCAATTTACTTGTTTCACATATTATTTCGTCCTCATCCACCCTGGAAGACATTTGCTCACTCAACCTAAAAGATAAACTTGCCATTCATTTCAAATCCCTTTCAACTTTACTGTATCGTAAAATTAGGATTGCGTAATGCAGTTTTGAAAGGTGTGTCTACGTCGTTCTACACTGCAAGTAATTGTGCAAGTCTAAAAATGAGTGTACTGGTATATGTACACCGGGAAATGTTTCATAATATTTAATGCAAGTGGTAGGTAGCATCATCCTCATTCCCGAAAGAAAACAAACTGCCTCTATCCATTGAACTTGGGTCTCCCTTCAATAGAAAGCAGTTAGATAACACTCTATTAAAATCCTTCCATGTTATTTATATCATCATCTGCAGTTTCATTTCATTGAAGTGGAAGAAGGAGCAGCAGCAGCATGATCTTCCTTCCTCCCCCACCTTGTTCATCCACCACCATTATTATAATCATTTCCAAGAGGAGCAATAAGGCGACAGGCTGAAGTCTAACTGTGACAAGTAAATCCTACTGGGACGACTTTAGAACGGAGCAGTAGAAAATTACATTTTTTTCTCCTGCAAAGTAGCAACTTATTCTTTTCTTTCCGCTCCTCCCTCTTCTCGTTATTCAAAGTCAAAATGACACCAAAATGTCTCGCATGCATATTTTCTATAAATATATACGACAACGACTGTGACATCATACACCATACTATCATTTACGTTATGATTTCATTTATCTATAGAACATGAAATGCACACTATTTTATGCCACACTTCCCATTCATTTTTAAACCTATTTCAAACTGACATGCACACTGTATTTTTACACGCAAATTGTAATTATGTATTTATGGATGTTTTGACGTACGCAACACAAATCAACATTCCTTTGCTTTTACCTAGACACTGACATGTCATTTCATATCACTGTTCACAACTGAGAAAATGACAGTAGAATAACGTCATGCACATTTAAACTATTCCATTTTCTACGCTCTGCTTCATGCATGTTGCATTACATACATAGGATGCAGGATGCACTGTGAGAAGGAATCCGCTTCGGTTTAAAGAGCAGAAGTGTAAAAGAGAAATGAATCAAAAGAAAAGAATGAAGTGAATGCAAAACGCGTGTCGTCAGTCGTAGTCGTACACGTGTAAGATAATACTTCTAGTAAATCCCCTCGTTTAAGAAAGCCCGTGTTTTCAAATTTGCAATGCACTAATACCTGACATAGCATTGTATAAGAAATGATGCATTCTTCATATTTTTTAAAATTCTCTTCCTTAAGAGGTCTGTAGTATGGTGGAATCTATGGAGGTATTAATAACCCCTTCTTGTAAAGCATATGCTGTTATTATGGTAGAAAGGGGAAGCAGGTGTTGTCTCACCACCATCATAGTCATCCAAGCTTATCTAATAGCAATATAACAAGAAAAACATTTTCTACTACGATATATGAAACAACTTTACTCCTCGTCGCTGCTTTGTAATAAAATTCCTAATATTAAGTTATGCACGCATTGCATTTATAATCGAGCGGACGTGAATTGCATTTTGAAAAAAATGAACTAGCAATAAAAACGGTGTTACACGCCCTGCTAGAAACTTCTAGTCTTTTTATAAAAAAAGAACATGAAAAGGACGTGCTACATGATGAGAATTTATCCATGTAAATACTTTCTCTCGTTCCTAAAGTAGAGAAAAGTTTGGTAGGGAAGCTTATTTTTTAATATTATGTTATTAGATAAACACGTATTATACCTACAGGCAGAGCAGCAGTTTACAATTTGTTCTTAATGGGGTGGTGGTGCGTTTAGGAACTCAAGCGGTAGAGGAAGAAAAAAGGTTGGTTAAATACTAGAAAATCTCCCTAATGTTTTGGTATTGCATCCTTTCATGTTTTTCTAACTTTCTTTTTTTCTGTGTGGAGGTGGTGGAAGAGATAAATATTGTAAAAAGGATGCACAAGAATAGGGGAAAAGGGAAAAGAGAACGTTTGTGAAAAAGGAATTAACTGACTTTTTAATACACATACCACCACACCACTTTTTACGGGTTGATCATCATGTCTTGTCATTGTGCGTGGTGAAGAAAAAAATGTCTGTCAAACTGATAGCACGGATGAATGGATGGACGGATAAAAAGAGGATTATTGTTACAAAAGGAATAGAACCTAATGTTACTCTTCCAACTTGACTGCTTCCTGGAACTGTAATATAATTATAAAATTTCTAGGGAAGATTAAATAAATTGAAGGGAGTTTTTTATGTTTCAGAGAAATGAAGGCGTATTTGAGATTCCACGTATTATCAACTTTTTATCTTCTGCCTCAGTTGTTCTTCGTCGTTTAAAATGTTCTTTGGTAAAGAATAGAGGGAATTATCCGGCTACGAATTTATAGCTATTCTAAGGAACTGCTGTAATGATAATGTGCACACAAGCATATTCCTCAACTGGTGAATTTTGGGGAACGGCTTAAAATAATAAACTTTTCATTCCGCCCTTGCCTGAAACAATAGATGCACAAAATGAGAAGTTGTAAGAACGGAACACGCTTTTGTGCCTTTGCAGTCGTCCTCGTCATATTTCTTGTTTGGGAACCCTCTTTCTCTTGTCAGTTGGAAACAAGAGAGTACGGGTACGATATCCGTGTGGATGCCGATAGGATCTAGACGAAGGACACACTTTACGTCAAAATATACTACAATGCATGGACAAACAAGTCTACCACCATGAGAACATCGCAATTTGCTATAAGACAAAAGCAAGCTCCTTTGATAATTTGTTAGCAAAACAAAAGGGGAAAAGAGCTTTGCCGGCGACAACACATCATTTCCCCATCTTTTCCATCAGCAATAAATGTCCTTATGTCGTTTGTATGCATAATAGATCATTTAGGGCACACAACAGCACACATTGGGTCCTTGTATACCTTTGTACTTTGCAAAGCATGTTATATGGGAAAATTTCCAAGCTAAAAAGGGAAGCTTTATGTCGCTATATATTGTATGTATATTTCCTTATCATGTCTTATATTTACAATTAAAGACTTTTATTTTCGCTCTACTATTACACTTACATTACACATGTGAGTACGTTAAGTAAAAAACAAAGTTGAGGAACAACAAGACAATTTAGAACGGATTGTCTTAGGACTTCACTTGATGTGATGTATGTATTGCCAACAACATCCTTTGAAGACTTACATTTGTTATAAATTTGATTAAGTTGATGACAGCGACCTTGGAATGTTCAAGCGGATTTGTCCCGCAAATGCATTACAACATAAAAGGTATGAACATGTTGAAATGGCAGCAAGTATTGTAATTTGAATGCGACAATGGAAACCTGTTCGGATCCAATTTGTTGGGGTTCAAACTTCGGTGATTGCTTTATTAGAATTACAATACATTTGAACATACGATTTAAGGAAATCGTACTTGTTTACGAAAGCCATATACTGTCATACAGTAGTCGTAAACAAATTATGATTTGTCTCCAAAAGCAATATTGCAAACTGCGTAGTTCCTAGATTTATCATTCTGAAATGTGCAAAAATATAAACCTTTCCAAACTTTTATTTGTATTTAATGTATATATTATGTACCTACACACACAACCATCGGAAAACACTGCTTGAAACAAACTAAACAACAAAGCGCTTGTATGAGTTTTCTGGGGAAATATGACTACTGCAAATTAATCAGCTTGTTGTTAATATTTCTATTATTTAATATTATTATAGTAGTCTATTTTATAAACATGTTTGTTGGTAGTTGTCAAAGGCTGGCTATTTTAGAATCTAGCATGCGTTTAATAGGAAGCACGATATGAAATTTTATCCCAAGGATGAATATTGTATATTGTATATTGTTTTTATTCTTTTTGCGAAAGACTAGAAACAACAAGCTGTTTTCGTAGGCGCTTATATAAGTTATTTTTTTAATATTGCTGAAGACTAAAGAAAACTACTGAGAAATGAGCAAACTACTTAGAAACAACAGCCACAGGCATTGTTGGTCGTCATCATCAACAAAATTATAATAGCTTGAGTCGAGATTATTGTCAAAAGCATAGCAAGAAGGCAAAAGTGAGCGAACAAAAAGTTATTATATAAACCTCTCTTTTCATCTTCCTGCTTATTTGAGTTCAGCCTTGAAATGCACGGAGTTCCACCGACGCTAAAAAGAAAGCAGACATTCGATTCTGTAAAATTTGACTTGGTTAGATAACCGATAATCCTAAATAACGAATGTTGCTTTATATGGTATTTGCCGCTGCTGCCCCGACGGACTATATCATAATTTTCTGGGAACACTATGATCCTACTGGCCTTTTCCATCTCTCAACATTATCCGACACCCACTCGCACAAATTTACAGTATATTTGTATAAACATTCAAAGAATATGGCATTCTCAATGGTGGTTTTACTTATATTTCAAATATATTATGCGAATATGTTTACCCAGTGCATATCCCAATATAATGGCAGCGGGAAAAGTAATAGCGCAAGGAGAGCAGCAGCGGGAACATCCTATTTTTCATCTTATTTTCAATTCCCATGTTACTTTCCACTCGTTTTTACATGGTAGTGTGCATATACCATTCATATATTTTTCCGCTTTCTCTATTCACATAGTTGACAAAAGTGGATAAAATTCTATAAAAATAACTTTGTATTACATATGTTGTTGCTGTATTTGGTATGCCTTTACATTGGCCTTTCCTGACCTACCCACGCCTAGCTAAACATGATGTTTGGACGTATAGAGACGTTGCACTTTCTTTGAACATTATGTAAAGTAAATTCAGTATCAAATGAAAGTAAACACGCATGCATAACTGTAGTAGAAGTAACAACAACTTGAAAATGCTATTACCCCGCTGTCTATGCCGAATATAAAGTTATGTTGGGTGTATTTTTAAGGCAGCGAAACTGTAAACTTACATCTACAAGATAGAGGAATGATTTTAACGAGATTTTTTTTGTATCGGTGGCAGCGGATGAATACGCATACATACATAAGTATCGTGTATATGCCGTTGCTACTACTGCTGCCATTATGCAATAAACTTTTATCGCTATTGCGATCATCGCCGTAATATGCATATGATTATTTTCAGAAAAAACTGCATACATATTCCAAAAACGCAGAGATTCGTTGCTTCAAAAGCAGTAGTAGCAGTATCTTCCCAGCCACTGCTATCACAACCGTAATGAAAATAGATATACTCTTCTTTTCTTTGTAGTAAAATATTCGCATACACAGTAAAATCTCACTTTTACACTCTCACTCACGCTGCGCTGCTTTTACTCAATATACGTGCATGTCAGACACTACTGCTTTTCCCATACTGTCGGCATAAAGTGATGATACACAGTTATAAAAATTGGAATATATGATGATGATGGTATGTTGGTAATGGCGACAATGATGTGGACGTAGTATTCCTAGTACGGCTATATTGTTTATTTTCCATAGAGTGAATGCAGTTTTTGTAAAAAAAAAAGGTAGCGATTTTCCGCTGGCAATAACAACAACACACACATGATCCCATCCATTTGAATTACGCTTGCTCACAGCATAGGCTTTCTCGAAAGAAGCCCTATTGTTCGGATGTATTTTTTAGAGAAAAGGCTTATTGTTAGACTTTCGCTGGGATTATTTAGGTTGCATCTTTTCTCATCCGTTTCTTTTGTTAGTATCTACTATAAGTAGTTACACTATTAAGATATGATAATACACTCTGTCAGTTTTTATCTTTACGAGGTTTGATATAAAAAGCAGCTTGTTTTGATAGAATTTTTTTACAAAGGCATGGAACAAATATGTGTTATGTCAATCAGAATAGCCTTGTGTAGTTTCATTTCGATATTCTCAAATCTTTTACAAATCCGCTTAGAACAGAAAAAACAATGATATAAAACGAACGTTATATAAATATATGCGATATAGCATCTTGCTGTTTTGTTTTGTTTAAAAAACGACGTGACAGACGCAATGGAAATGTGCATATTATAAAGCACAATAAGTCTTTTGTTACCTATTTTTTCCTATTCTTTGTTTGTGATAAAAAGGGAGAACAGGATAAATGAAAGTCGAAAGCAGCTTATTTGTGCCAGGTCAACCAATCAGGTGAAAAATGAGAAGGAGGACAATGTCGAGTGTCGAATTGCACTTTGCTATAGTATGGGAGAAAATTGCTCTATTGTTTTGTTTGCAGCTTTGCTATTTCTCACGGTGACAATATGTGATGTAATACAACGCAGTGCAAACCCAGCTGCATTATACAACACGGTACAAACAAAAGTCAGCAATTGAATAAGCTTAGACAAACAAAAACGCGAGAGAGTCATTTAAATAAGGACAAAAAACAAAGCAAAAAATGGGACGACAGGACAAACAAAGAAAGAGTGAATCTCTTGTAATCTATGTTTTAGCTTTCCCCATCATTTCCTTCACTTTCCATACAGGCACTAAATCCCACATGTGTCCTTGTGTCAGTCACAATGATAGAAATAACGGCACACAAAATCGATACACTACTGTGCAAAATATTCCTTTCCCATTCCATCTCCAATTGTTGTTCGTTTACCCCAATCATTCTTTCAAAATTTCAAGACCTGCATATATATTTTATGACATGTCGGCGAATGTTATTTTTGAAGGATATGTGTAAAGGAATTTTGCTTGCAACAATCGCAGTTAGAGCCTTGTACGTTACTGCAATTCAAACATTCTATACACGTCAGTTTTTTAACCAGACAGCTGCCTTGTTGTCCAACTCTCATGACTATGACATACTTTCTCTTTTCCTATATAATAGTCAAAATAGCCAAAAGCACCAGATGCATTCACAAGAGGTACTGTTTGTGTACCACATGTAAATCCTCCTAACAAGATATGCACTTGCCTTTATGTATTTTCAACAGGGACGTACATTTTCCATAGGTGTGCCTGTTTACCAAAACATATGAAATAGATTTTTTTGATTGTCACTATGATCCCCAGTTTTTATGGTGACAATGATAGCAGCATTACGAAAAATTCAACAATATGGGAAGAATGCACTTTAGTACTTCCGTAAGTACTGTTGGATGGAACAGGTGTAAACTGAAAACTGAAAACTTTTCGTGAAAAAGAATACTCATATATAAAGGATAGGATTCACTCGCCAGCAGTTTGAAATGTTACTTTATTCGCATGACTTTATGTGCAAGATTAGTGAAAGAGAAAAAAATTCCTTTTTGCCAACGTGAATGAATATGATAAAGTTGTCACCATTTTTAAAGTTTTTAAGGTTATGTAATTCATGTCATAACAAAATTGTTTTTAATGAGCTTAAGGGAAATAATGAAAGTTCGCTGTTACGACGACGTTTTGATGAGAAATGATAAGGACGTCATTTTTTGAATGTTAAACATACTTAAAAATCCGTTTCTATGAATTCTATCTTTGTATGAGGTAACATTACTTTCAAGGTAAAAACACACTATTTTTAAATCTTATGGTCGTGTTGACAGAGAAAGATACGCACGTGTGACAAATTCCTATTCACATGGGGAATCAGAATAAATCTCTCTTCATCACAACTCTGATATAATATGCAAACAAGTAAACATATTTAACAGGAAAGGGTTTTACGTATGTCAAAATCATGAAATATGATAATAATAAATGCATCTAAAATAAGGTTTTGTAGTTTCAGCTAAAGATATCTAGATCTAAAGCAAACAAACCAAACTAGTGCTTTCCTAGCCGTCAAATTATATTTCATTTCTCACCAGATGTAATTTCCTTAATTGGTAGTGGCCGGTTTTATCGTATAATTATCAATTTCATTATTTTTTATCAACAGCAGTTACTAACCAAGTGGTTTTTAGTTAAGCAATGCTCCATTTTCCCTCCAAATAGCTCAAAATATTTTATCTTAGCGATTAACAAAAAGTGATGATTTACTGCTACAGGTATTTAATATCTTTTACTTTATTATACATGCAATCATTCCAATTTCAAACATTGTTTTATTCATCTCATAATCTCATTAAGTATGTCAGTACTAAACCTATATTCCAGAGAAATCTGCCAAATGTTTTAATACTGTAATGAAATTAAACCCACTCAAAAGTAGTAGGGACTCAAGCATTAATTTTTCATAAATATTGAGTCATTGTTCTAGCGCTCCAATTAATTCTAGTTACCTATTTACATAAGAATTTTAGTAATTTCGCCGAATCATCTTTCAATCCCTGCTTACCATCGTTATTATTATTATGATTAACTCTCGTAAATACCAATTTCCTCACAAGTACAAAAAGTGTATAAAAATGATGTTTTAAGTATGTTTGTAAAACATGGGGAAAATCTGGTCTAGTCTGCTTATATGCACAAAATGTATGATATGATTTCTCAGTAGACGTATTATCAGCCATCATTACTGGTATATTTACACTAGCAAACAGAAGACGTGAGAGGAAAATCATTAGAGAAAAGTAAAAGGCAGGATGTTGTTATACTGACAATGATGATAAAAGAGAAGAGGATTCAGAAAACTCCGAGCGAGAGAGAAAATCCTAGTATTTTCCTTCTTTGATTTCAACATTATTAAGCACTGTCAGCATCATTATTATCCAAAATCAAGCAATTCAAGCTCATTATCAGCATTCATCTCATGTCTAAACAGGTATACCTAAATTTCTTATACCTAGTAACTTACATTATCTATTACCCAAAATCGAAATGCTCTAATTGTAAGTCTCACAGTTGTTTTACTAACAAGCATATCATCATCATTTTCTTGTGAAGGCATACAGTAATAGACAATAACATACTAAAATATTTTCACAGAAATTATTACCCATAGTGAAGTGCAGATAGGGAAATAGGCTAATTTTAATGCTTACTTTTAGGCTTTTCAATGCTGTGCGTGATTTTGTTGTAAGAAATAAGGCAGGTAAACCAAATAAGCACTGATCATGCTTACAAACTTCACCGTTATTAGAAAACGTTATCTTATGATTCCTGTGTTTTCCAGAATGTCATGAAGAAAGGATAATAAAAGAGACAGTGCTCTAGTCCGGCACACGTACGTCTTCACACGTTGGCTTGTCATTTACCCTGTTGTGAACCTCTTTGACGCGAAGTAGTAAAAGTGATTAACATCATGTGGCAGGCAGGAGAAAGTTTTCTGACATTTCACACACAAAAAATATACCATGTGTAAATGAGTTCTACCTTCATATTGTAGGCGCAGGAGGAGGCTAATGATGATAAGTCTTGTGTCTATATAATAGGTACGCTAATATAATTACGAAAGTAACGCGTATTAATTAAATAAGAAGGTGAAAGCAACAGAGAAAAGACTGAAAGTACCAAGGTAGCTAAACTATATCCTATTAAAGAAAGAAAGTAAATGATGAATAAAGCAAAGATGGCAAGATACTACGGAATGTTGAACTTTCTATCTATGCTTCTGTGTACAACACGGTGCTAAGGAAAGAGAAGGTTGCTGAAAATTAGGAAAAATTAATCGCATTACACGACAAGTCCTCGCTTTTCTTTTGACGTTTTTTTTTCTTTCGGTTTTAGTTGGAAAAATGATATCGCATTATTCACATCATCATCTCGCATACTTTTCGTAGAACTTGTTTTCCCCGAGGTAGCATTTTCTTCGAAGAATATGCTCGTTCGTGGTTCTTGTCCTTTAAAAGATTACTTTCATGCCCTATCTCTTTTATCTGTTCTTTTCTACTCCGCTTTCATCCGGTTGATCTTGTTTTATTGAAGTGTCAACCCTTTCAAAAATGGAGGAAAATTGGGTGGTGTTGTTTTTCAAAGCGAAGAACGGAAAACTATTATTGGGATTTCTAATCAAATGACGCGCTCACAGTTAAGCTTCGGAATACATACATACATATTCTGTATATCGAATTTGCTTGACTATAATATTAAATGCATAAGCTTGGCATAGAAAAACTCAGAGCACCTCGCTATAATAAAAACAAAAGGATGCGATTTTTATTAATCCTTTTATTACATTTTGCCATTTGGCCTGGTACATATAGAGGCTTTTTAAAGCAGGAGATACATAATGGGATAATGTGAAACATGAAAAGAAGGGAGGATGAAAGTGAAGAAGTGAAGTGAGTTTTGTAACGGAATCTTTTTTATTCAGATCAGGTTACCGTAATAATCCCATAATATATTTAATGTGAACCCACTTCACTAATTTCTGAAGCATTTAGGTTTCTCCTAAAATACTTCAGCTTGTTGCAAAATCTTTTGTGACGACAATGAATAAAAATGTAGATTTTAAATCATGGATTTTGCTTTCTGGCATTTTATAAACTAAGTATTGCGAAAATGGTATAACTGTTGTACTTTAGGATTTGATTTACCTACTCCCATCTCCCAACCAAACGCTCGAATTGCACTTAACAGAAGGGCGGATAACAATAGCGCAACTTAAATATATACGTGTACACTTATGTAGAATTTGTCACGTCAGCATTGTATTGTTCACCTATTCATTTGTTGTACCTATATGCAACTGCATAGGTAGAATCCCTAGTATCCAACGTAATCAGATTATGAATCTCTTAACAAAATTTGGTGCTTGTAGTTTCAGACTGGAATGAATATATGAATCAAGTTCAAGTAAGCAATAAGCAAGTAACAGCCAAAGTTTTGAGGGTTAAATATCCAATTTCCAAATGGTTTAGTAAATGTTTTCTTAAGTTTTCCTTTGTTTATATTTCCGTACCTTTCTCGCAAGCTTTCACACTAGGATAATGTAATATTTATACGGATTTGTCGTTTTGATACTCCATTATTGAATTATTATATAAAACAAAATCTGAATTTTTAAGAGTAGTTACAAATCTGAGTTTGTTTATATCGTTATATTATTTCAAGGTAGTGTTTATATTCTGTTTTTACCTTTTCAGTACTAAAGATTTTCCTTCTGTACAGACAGATCGTTTAGTACCTATAAGCAAGGATTACATCTCCGTTGAGTACTTAAAACTTAACTTAAACTACCGTTGCATTAAGGCGTTTGACACAATACTTCAATAACTTATACTTCCTTTACAAAAAGCAAAACACAATTAACATCGTTTCAATATCAGTATAAGAGTGTATGTATATATCGACGGACAAAATAGAGGAGAGAGGATGAATGAGTAGTGCAGTTCAAGTATAGTTTGTGAACGACTCTCAATACACTGAACGATGAACAATCTATGAAAACCGAACTCCATTCCTCAACGGTGCTGAATTGATGTATCTGTCTAATTTGTCATAGTATATAGTATCGATTTGAAATTGAAATACAATTTGAATGAATGGGAAAGTTCATAATATGCTATTACAAATCATAATACCTACATTTATTTGTTTCCTGTGGAAAAATCAAAACTCCAGTCGTTTCTGTTGATGTCTTAAGCAAAGTTCTCATCGATATTAATGTGTATTTACTAGTATACAACCTATTTCATATTACAGTGTTTATTCTTAAAAAATGTGTTGAAGCAAAATGGAATAAAAGACCATTGCAGTTTAAAATTAATGGTCCTTTTTAACGAGTAATATCAAAACAGGGAAATATACAAATTGTGCTTATATAAATACAATATGTAAGTATTACAAGTTCATTGGGATAATGCGACTAACTCTTACTTTTCAAGATGTAAATAAATATTAGTATACTCAAAGCAAAGTTCTTATTAGTTCCATTTCATCAACATACAACGCTATGAATGTACATACATAGTTCAATAATTATATTACAATAATATAATATAAATCATGGAACATAAAATACGCCGCAGTAACTCAACTCAATTATTCCAACAATAATTCATCCCATGGAAAAGCGAGCAATTCAAAAGAGAACAGAGACATTCATTTCAATATTAGAGATGTATTTTTAACTTTCTCTCTTATGGCTTCTTATTACTATCGCACTGGGATAACTTGTTTCGTTATAATTTACTAGCACCACTCACTCTTTTACAAGGACACCGAATGACATATTTCCTTGCTCGAAGGACAACAGAATTTGTAGTGCACTCCCATCTCGTCTTGGTTCTGCATCTCGTTCCCACTCTACTGAGGGGACTAGGGCACAGCAAACAATAAAGAAACTGTGTAAGAACCAGAAAGGATAATGTCAGCGAAATGTGCTACGAGCGTCATCTGCACCACCGTACACATGTACCTACTTTCCCATTATACTTAAAATTACATAATAACCTAGCGTATATTATTATAATGCTTACATTTACTAGGAGTAACACCAGCAGCTCCATTTCGTTTTCCCTTCACTTCTTGTTTCTATGCTCCTCGCATATCACACAGCAAAACATGAAGGTAAACAAAAAAAGCAAGGAGAATATTGTGAAAAAGCGGAGAAGATGGAAAATAAATAAAGAGCAAGTGAAAGTGAACTTTTTACTGAGTCTCCTTCCATGTCTCTTTCTCCCTGCTCTCATCCTTCTTGCACTTCTCCATATACTCCTCCCTCTTGAACAGGAGACGAGAAGGCAGAATTATATGAGACCTAGGAGAATTATACCAACAACAACAACAATGTCTACTTCCATAAAGACATATACTATATACACACACTCACTTCAGCAAGCTTGTAGGATAGAAGACAGATAGATTTTTAGGAGTCATTTTAGTTGTCTTCAAGAAAACGTATACTGGCAAAGATATACTTTCTTCACGATGCAGTGCCATCACTATAAAATGTGAGTCTCTTTTAAATGTAGTACTTTATAGCAAGACATGATGGTAAAAAGTAGGGAGTTAAGGAAAGAATTATTGCAAAAGTCTTTTCCTTTGAATGCTCATGTGTGTCTGTTTGTTAAGTTATGAGCATAGAGCAACACACGATCTGCTCTTACATCAGATTCATTCCCCTACACTCTCGTCCTCACGTTGTATTTACAAAAGTTCCCCTTTTTCCCATGATCATAATATTATACTATTCTAGATAAACTGATGATAATAATGTGTGTCCTAACTACATAGAAATGCACACACAGACAGACCATCCGGCGGCGGTAGGAGAGTCTCCACTTTCCAGCATTATCCGTCTTTTAGATTTTCAATGCATTTATTTCTGTGTCCATACATCCGTATTACACAACAACAACAATAAAGTAATGCTATTACATCACCAGCATCAAAACCGAAAGGGGAACCTTGAAAAACACAAAAGCTTTCTCTTCCCCATCTCTTTTCTTCTTGTTGTAGTTGTTCTTGTCGAGTTTCCTTCTTTCTCTCGTCTTTTCGCGTTGCAACCTGATTTCCTTGGTTTGTGAAAAGGGAAAGTGAAAGTGGGCACATTGTCATCATCATCATCATGAGAAATTATAACAATGGCTTCCGTCCGTTGACTAGTTACATATGTTCATCTACAAACTATATAACAAGGCATTGTAATAATTGAAGCTGGTAGTTCAAATGATTTGAAGTTTAATAGGATAGCTTGTGGAGTGACAAAATCATAACACGTACGTACGCATGCGATACGTATACATGCTACTCCATTAAAATCTTCGAATGATTTCGCCTTTATGTAGACATGGTAATCTTTGATAATGCGTCACGCAAGCGTAGCAGTGTAACTTATGCTGTACATTTAGTATTAATACACCTATATGTCAGTGGTCGATTGTTTAAAAAAGAATTTGAGCATTCTTAACTATTTCCACGGTTAAGAGACGAGTTAACCGTAAGCAATTGGCAGAACAGACATACACATGCCAGTGGTTATGTCCAATGGCTCCTGGATAATTCTTGGCCACTTATAGCATGGTTATTATTGTGTGGGAGGAGGACACAAACATGCCTTTCTATGGCATTTACTTTTCCTTCCATCTTACTTCCCTTTGGTTATTTTCTATTTTTTCATCCTGTTTCCTATTTCCTTTTCCCCTTCCAACGCTTGCTTTAGTTGTTGTTATGGTAGACATAAGCGAATGTAGTTGTGTTGTAATTGAGATTGAAATTTAAAAGAGTGAAAAGCGTGGGATTGAAGGTATCGTATATTTATTCTCCTGTAAAAATCCACAAGAGAATTAAATCTTCAATTTCGTTTTCTTCAAATGCCAATTATTACTATTATTAAATTGAAGTCATGACGCAGCCAGGAGACCAGCGTTAAATTTTTATATCGTTCCATCATTTATGGTTAAATTGAAAAATAATAGAAATTTCAGAATACTTCAGAAAAAATATGACAATGGAAAATTGAGTGGATATGCAGCATTGTCAGAATGAGAATAAACTACCAACACAAAAACTGATCGGTTTATGCTGATCCACGTTTAACTAAATTATTGTATATAAGGAATCAACGAACCAGTTAACTGATTACACGTGCTGTTTTGATCGCCAAATTATTATGTATCAACACTTTTTCTTGGTCTCTGCCATCATCTCCGAAGCTCTATAGATTTTATTTTTGTCAAGCCAAAAACGAAGATGAAAAGAAGAAAAAGTTGATTATATCCCGACAAAACAAGTTTCGTATCCGGTGCAGGCTGGCAGATATAAAGAAGAAAAGAGAGAATCAGCGAAATCAACGATGCGGAATCAGTGCCACTACGGAAGGCACATATGCCTATATATTTCGTATATACACGTAAATATCCTCAAGTCTGTACAAATTATATTCGAACAAAGTGCAAAGTTGAAATTAAGTGGAGATGACATTTTTCCGGGAGGTTGTGCAATACCATATAGAACATGGCGAGTATGTTTATTACCACCAACAGACCCATCGTCAGTTTTTTCCCTTATTACATTATTGTCATTGTCGTTACGCCTTTCTTCTGGCAATTCCATCATATGAGCAGGAACGGGCATACATGTCCAAGTTTTTATATATAGGTATCTATTGGATATATTGAATTATATGTACAAGTCGTTATATTGAAAACTGAACCAAGCGAACAAGTTGATTGTTGTCAGCCAATTAGGATATATGATATGCTCATGGTGGCGGTGGCGTTATTGAGTTTGAGCACATAATTAATATGTCATCTCCCGAGGGAGACAGCAAGACTCTTGCAAAAGTCTATATATAGAACGGTATTTCTTACGCGTACAAAAGTTATGCGAATAACAACTGGAAAGTAAGTAGCAGTCTAAGAACAAGTTGAGTGATGTGCTGGCGAAACAACAATAGGTTATATCGCCTTGATAGACGAAAATAATCTCTAACATAGCAACAGCAACAATTTCCATACCCGTGTATAATATCAATTGGTTAGTAGATGAGATCCCTCTAGGCATTTGTCTTGTCGTTGGACACGCTTCAGTGACTTGGACATGGAGAAAATAGGAAACAGAAAAAGTTTGTCGTGAAGATGACGATGGTTACGATATTCATCCGCTAATCTCATCTAGTTACAGTCAATATCGTAAGTCATAAGAATGGAACAAATTATTATCATGATCAAATGCACTTTTTTCTGTTTGTGCACGCTCCTGCAGCTTACATAATATCACTGTGCTCTGTTCATTATTAACGCTGCTGGCGATGCCGTTACTGGTGCTCACTTCCGGTATCTCTGATATATTAGTCGTGTACCGTATTGTGTGCAGTGGCAAAGAGGAACCGTAAATCTTGTTGCTTTATCATTATTATTAAAACCTGAATGCAACCACGTAGGTATATAACGTATGAAGCGGAGATAAAGAAACGAAAAAAATATCCAAGTATTTTCTTTGTTAGTTCTGTTGTTTTACCAAAAGAAACTTTCGCCTTGCAATTCACTTTCATTTCATTTCTCTGCACTGTGTATGTTCGCTCTCTTCATTCAGTGAGAAATTGCCCAAGGGAACATCAAAGACGAAAACGCATTTATCTATACGTGAATATACAGGCCATATTGTTACCTTACTTTACTCCGTTATATCTGTATACTTTTGTCAAGGCAAACCCAACTGAAGTTGAGTGAAGCAGATTCTCTAATAAACAAGGGTCTCGTGTTTCATAAAAAGAAACGAAACTTCTCTCTGCTATTTGTTTTCTCGTTTTTCCTTATGTTTTACAGTCTGTGTAATCATCATCTCATCTGTGTCTCGTTTTCTTTTGAGAGTAAGTTTACATAAAATTACGTATTTAGAGTTAGTCATCTGAAACTGATTGTGATTGTGAGTGAAAAAATAAGCAGAACAAGGTTGAACAGTAATACCACTAGTAATATAAGTAAAGATCAATGAATACCCTCCCGAATAAGCAAATACAATAGGTATATAGACTGTCGTAAACAAGAATTACTACCCACATGCAAAATTACCCACCATGAGTTAAAAAACTACAAGAAAAAGGAAATTTTGACAATTTTCACGGACAAACACGATGTATTGTATGACACATACAAATGATGAATCAAAGGCGAGACTCTTCCAGGAATTTATTATTATGAAAGACATTATGGTAGATATGGTTATGTCGACGTTTATTGATTCTGGAACGAGAAAGAATCAGGGCTGTCTCTCCACTTCACTTTTCTGTGTTAGGCAATCAACTTTCTATCTTTGCTAATTTTACTGAACAAAAACACCACCAGCATCAGTGAAGCGGTACCAGCATTAGTGCCGCCGCCATCTTGGTTGCTTTTTATTACGTAAAAAGGCAAAAGGTGACTCCGTCAGAAAATGAGAAGCAATCTACTTCACTACCATACCAGCCTACGGTTCGTTTTTCCATAATTTTACTTAGTGTCTTTTGATGTCTCGATAAGACAAGATAAGATTAAATTATTACACATTCCTTTAGAAATTGCGACGGAAATAATATTCATGCGTGGATATCTCCACACTACCAGCATCACCAAACCGTGACTGAATACGTCTAGAAAGTTTAAAGAATACCAAGAACAGCTTGAAAGAAATGCGGGAAAGTTCCAGTAACTTACTTATGAACCAATAACGCATAGTAAATTAATAGGAAGAAAGACACAATAAAAGGATTAGTATTTAGGATTGTGTGCATAGAAAAAGGAGAGAGCGAGAGAAAGATAGATAATAAGTATAGAAGCGGGAGAGAGGACTACATTTTCTTTTCCTAGTTTTTTCTACGCTGCCTATAAAAAATGTCAGGGAAAGTAGGCTCACACATAATTTCTTGTCATCATTCTTGGCAGAGACAAGTCGTCGTCTTATTCCTCTTGTATGAATGCTGCATGCTTTACAGTTTTTGAGGATCATCTCTTCAAGACTCAAGTTGACTGCGGCTACTACTTACATACTACGTACTACAATGAAGATGGAAACTAGAACAAACTTTCTTCCTCTTTTTTAAGCCCACACAAACAATGCACTAAGAAACCTACTTTCACTTTTCTTTACTGCTACTGGGTTCATCTATTCATTTAGTTCATCTTTCTTTGATAACAATGCAGCTTGTACTTGACTTGGTTTGGTAAGTTTAGTTGTTGCTACTGATGATGACGATGATTACGCTCCATTTTTTCTTCCTGCTGGATATTCTGTAAAACTATTATGTGACATGGTGGGTGGATGACGACAATGATGATGCTAAAAACTGGTGGATATGGAGAAAGTGAGTGAAAAGAGGTGAAAGTAAGCCGATGAAACATTTTGGCTTACGTATACACAAGTAAAAAACGTCCAAGGAGAAAATAATTTTTTTGCCATTTTACTTTTTCCCTTTTTCTGTCGGAATGCCTGAAAAAACAGCAGAAATAGTTTTTTTTACAAAAGGGGTTACTATTTTCCTCTAGGAGTTGGACGGTCGTCTGACGTTTTTTTTATTTCATGAAGCATTTTTCTCTTTGCCTCTTTTGGCGAATGAATTGGGAAGTCATAAACTTTTTACAGTCTAACTCGCTGAAATGAGTCTTTTGCACTGAGTGCTCTAACTCGTGAGTTGAAATGTCTAAAAAAGAAAGTCGCCGAGTATAAAACTGAGCACTGTAGACATTTTTCACGGGGAGTATAATAATAACCTGGTTTAAGGGTGACGATGGTGTGGTATGACAGCAGATAGGTTGTAGTAAGGGAATATCAAGGGGTAGCAACCTTTTTTCTAACAATAAGTAAAACTTATTATTATATTTTTTCGTAACTCTGTGTCATGTCTAATACTATATTTGATGCTTGTCACACAACTTTAATCTTTCCTAAAATCGCACTGGAGAAACGTTCTATGGAAACGTATAATCTACATCATTTTTTACGTAGGAGGATCAGTATCATGGTATCCTTCGTCTACCACTTTATAGTTTGTTTGGCATCGGCAAACAATGGAAATACACAAAGAAAGTTCATAGAGTACATAAAAGTCAATCTGTAGTAGGTAACTAAAGAGACAGAGGACACAAAATGCGAAAAATGAGTTTGTTTGATTTGAAATGTTGAGCCATGACGTGGAGACTGGGTTATTCCTGTGTGCGTATGAAAGCGTTCATATCTAATACTGAAAATATTTAGTAATAGTGTATAACCTGTACTGTCAAATTTGTTGAAAATTTACGATAAATAAGCTAATATAATATTCATTTTAGCTCTCTTAACTAGGTACTAATTTTAGGAATAAAGAACGATACTCCAATAAAATTGATGTTAGAAAAGAGAAACATAAAAAATTTCAGATGCAACAATTGTCTATCTCAATAATTGAAAGCTTTCCTCAAACAGTGCCTTTGTTCCCTTTCTATTTAATCCATGCTATGTAATTAATATCAGAAAAAGACAGGTACCCTTTTTTAAACAACTTCAGATTTATATTGATAGTATATGTTGAAATTCTTGAAATAAAAATAATAAAATAGATCATAAAGACGAATTGAAACTCTACCTAAATTACAGGTACAATATTGGTGTTTCGAATGGAATCTTGTGCTTTCATTTTTAGAAATTTCCTAGTGGCAAAAAAATCAATAGTTTCATAGTTGTCCCTACCTCATCTTCTTTTATCTTCACTCTCTCCAATTCTATTATTGGTGTAGTTTTTCCTTTGCTTTGAAGTTATAAAAACGGCATTGTTCAAATGGCCTGGATTCGAGTATATTTTTGATCTGATGGCTGGCGTGAATCAAATTCGTACATGATGTTGTTTGCTTTTTGCTTGTGGTATGCTACAAGGAACAACGCTGAGAAAGAAACATTAGAGAAAATAGTGGTATGGATATGGTTGAATGAGCAGGATACAAGTTTATTGGAAGGGCGTTACATAACATAGACCTGTAAAGGAAATGCTCAGAATTCAAAAGAAACTGGTGGTATAGAGAAACAGTTCTCCGATTTTATTCCATCGTATCATTCATGTCATATAGTTCACAGTCCTGCTAAAACTAGAGATCAGTTTTATACTCGTGGTGGAAGGAGAAAAAATGATGTACAAGCTTTTTTCCCATTTCTCGTCTGCTTTTTTGTTACCACTATTTACTTGTATTATTGTCAATAACATTTTTCCGTTGACTCAACAAACCATTTCCCTTCCTTTTTCTGGTTTACTTTTTTCTCTGTCAAGTGAAATGAAATTTTTTGTAAGAGGAACAACAACAATGACAAGATTGTCAACAAAACATCAACCACTACCACAGTCCCCCCTTCCATCCCATGTTTTTTGTTGTTGCCCCTCCTTCTACGATCTTGCTCTGGTATTTCCTCTTTTATGGCAGGAGGAAACAGCCAGTTTACGAGCCACTTGAACGCGGATGTATAAAAAAATACCTAGGCAGTAGTAGCATGAGAGAATGTAGTCACATAAACTTGTGTAATGGTTGTCAATACCAAGAAAAAATTTGTATGCATTTTTGTAAAATTGTGAAGTAAGCTTAGAGAGAATTTGTTGAATCCCAATGTGTTTAACGTGATGACAATGAGGGGCATTTCTTTGTCTTTGTAGACAGCGACTTGTCAAAGACATCAGAGGTGAAAATCGAATAATATGGGATTTAAACTTTGAGACTTGAATTTACGTCGAAAGTAGCTTAAAGTAAAACATGACGAGGTGTGAATACTTTGTAACCAGTTTCATTTGACAGACAAGTTGGTAAACAGAATCTCTGAAACTTTTTATTTAAATACTACGAATATATAAACTTTCTTAATAAAAGGCAAACCTTTTCAATTCTCACTTACATGTACTTTCGGGATTAGTACCTTGAATAATACCAATAGATGGCAGAAATATAATTTGAAATCTCACTAACGGTCAGTTGTATCAAATTTTATTTGCATTTTACGTGGGCGTAGTGCCTTTTTCAGTGAAGTGCACAACTTTACCCCATTAATGTTGATTATTGTCATATTTTATATATCAAGGACTAGTAAATAAATATAATTGACCTCTCATACTCTACGAGAGTATATTTATGTCCATAGGCAACAACAATCAGATAAATTAACAACTCAATTTAATCGGTTAACGGTCATAACAAGCATTAACCATACCATAAGTATGGTTTGAGTATGTCAACAAAACGGATTAAACATTCATATTTTGCCATTTTACTTCTCTTTGATCAACTTACATTTTTATGTAGCTAGTATTTATAAAAAATCGCCTTCTACTACAATTATAATAACCGGTAAAGGCTGTACAATATTTATGCTATGTCCAGTCTGTTTTCATTCGTCAGACATGCTTATGTGTGTTTACTTATTTTATGATAGCATCAAAAGTGGATAAGTGCTCTGTTTTCTATTCTGAATTATTTCTTCGACAAGCGTACTTTGTGGTATATTCAAGTGGAATGCTTCTGATCAAAGAAGCTATTATTGAGCATAATATGTAGTGTCTATCAACTTTTGAAAGGACGTCCATCAAGCTTTTGAACAACTTTGTTCGATTAAATGATCAGCCATAATAACTCCGGTGAATTAAGTGATTTTACAAACCCGAAGGACGGGAACTTGCCCACTCAATTTCTATTTTACATTATCCAACCGTTATGTAATGCAATTTACAAAACAAATTACATATTTCCAAAGCGAGTGCTATAAGCGGACCCTGTGGGCGTTACATGAAATTTAAAAAAATAATTTGAATTCTTTAAATTGTACCATACACAAATCAACTGAAAAATCTATTATTAGATATAACATGTTCTGTCCATCGGAAAAATAATAAAATATGCACTGTCTATCATACGTTTCGTGGTGACACCTGGTATTATAAGATCATTTATTCATTTTCCTTTCAAGTTTTAACCAGCTCGCAATTTCTATTTTCTGTGAATTATGGTTTGCGTTATTGCTGTTATCATATGGCAATTGTGGTCATTCTATGGTTGAATCCCAATCTTTTAAGTGGCATGGCAAACGTTGAAGATGGACTTGGAGCACATTTTTTAATATATTCCGCAAAACCGACAACATTATCAGACTCATTATACTTTTATGTTGTTTGTTCCTGTTGTTTGAATTAATCAATGAGTTTATTGCTCCAGGAACATTCCAGGTCATAACGTATTTAAGCGTGAAAAATTGGTCAATTTTCAGGCGTTTAATACTCACTTGAGTATTAAACGCCACAACGAAACTATTTGTCTCATTGTTACTAACTATACATATATCAGTTTTAATAGAAAACGCAAGCTATAAATAATAAAAACGTAAAAAAAGAAAGTCATTTTATGCATTTTGATACCTACCTGACTACTTATCATTCAATTACCATTGCCAACACGCACCGTTATAAACATTTCTATTCTATTTCTGTTACTAGATGACTTATGTATACATACATTTTTTATTTTTTATTTTCACTCTCTCTGTACAAAATACATGGAGGTAAAAAAAATTGTATAACCATATCCTTGTGCACCAGTATGAAATATTTATTTATTGCCAGGAGTGACCTTATTTCTTAAGAGATTAGTTTTATCACGGAGAAGATTTTGATGATAACATTCACAGAGCATGAAAAGCCATCGATATTGTTAAATTATTTTTGCTCCAGCCTTAACTGTAAACTCTAAGTATACAATGTATGTGTAATATGTTTACAAAAGGCAGACAATGCTAGCAGCAGATAAAACTACAATTTCCGACCACTAAACCCAGACAAGGTTTACTTACTCCTACCTTTTATTTGTTTTTGCTTGAACCTTCGTTTAAAAGTTACACAAATGTTCCAAGAGCTTATTTGGAATTAGGAATTATCTGATAACTTATATTATCAATCATTCCACGACCTTGGTCTATTAATAATAGGGATATTATTGTGGATAAAAGATACATAATATAGGTAAACCTGGTTTCATTAAAAGTGAAAGTAGAACAAGTTACAAACTTTCAAATGTGATGTTTATTGATTAACTGATGATGACGATGATTAATTTTATTTTGTATTTTTCAATTGATTTTTCCCTTGTTCTAAAACACAACTTATACCAGTACATTAAACAAGACATCGTTAATTTCTTACTTTGCTTTGTAAATTTATTTTATTGGTGGTTGCTCCCCTCTTTTGCTTTCCATAAAACATCTAGAATTTTGTAAAAAAAGACCGGTTGGGGATACGAAGCAACTGGAACCCATGATTGTTTAGTGTCCTGTTGTTTCTGGCTGTGTAGCGTTCCGGGGGAAACACGATCTCTACTTCTTTTGATGCATTAATGCACCGCGTGCTTCTGAAGGGTTGTTTGATGTTCCCTCCCTCGAGAGCTGAAGAGGTTAATTGAAGGAGACATGACTTAATAATAAAGTACATCATAGGATGCACGTCTGGATTAGGTTCTTCATTCCAGTAAATACAAAATGAAAAGCAAAGAGAAGAAAAAGAATTAAAAAAGAATCTCAGCAAGTCAACTTGTTATACATGAGACTAGAGTAATAACCATTCCTTCATCTCTTCCCACGATGAAAAAACTTTCACTTGCGGTTTTGTACACAGCAGCTGGTTCAACTTTCAAAGTCATTTTAGTTACAGCAACCCATTCACCATTTTTACTATGTTTTCTCATTTCCCCTTTTCCATCACCCCCACAGAAAAAGCACCTTTTACTTTTTCGTCCTTCCCTCTATCTCATTTCCTTTTCTTTATTCTCTACAGTTTTATAAACCAACATATAAGTGTACGTAGGCATATATGCATTATAAAATCCTCATGAAATATTCACTTTCCATCAAAACGAAACTAAAGTAACTCGATTAAAAACTCTACGACAGTAGTCTGGAATATCAAAGACGCAAAAACTAAAGTGAAAGCAGAGAAAAAATAAGGGAACGTNTTACTTTTTCGTCCTTCCCTCTATCTCATTTCCTTTTCTTTATTCTCTACAGTTTTATAAACCAACATATAAGTGTACGTAGGCATATATGCATTATAAAATCCTCATGAAATATTCACTTTCCATCAAAACGAAACTAAAGTAACTCGATTAAAAACTCTACGACAGTAGTCTGGAATATCAAAGACGCAAAAACTAAAGTGAAAGCAGAGAAAAAATAAGGGAACGTTATTTCATGTATAGAGCAAGGCCGGAATCAGCCTTCGTTTATTTGTCTGATGGCCATGTAAACTTTGCACCGCTGGAGTTCTTCCTGTGCTCCAAATAAAAATAGAAAGAAAAAACTTTATTTTTATTTTTGTTTGCTCTGTTTGCCTCGTTAATTCATCATAGCCATAAATACTATGCACCAAGGAAAAATGACCTGTTTTATGCCATGTTCCATCTGTACATAGTCAACTTGTATACTTATGTTAAGACCAATTGTAACTTTGATGTAAAACAGAAAGGTACATAATTTGCTAAGAGTAATTAAACCTTTTTCTTTTACGTCATCCAGTTCCAGAATTGACGGAAATCGTGTAAATAAATAAGTACTTACATAAGCACGATTACTGGCTGCTTATTGCTAGGGTTACCACCATATTGCCTTTCAAACTTTGTGGTTAAAACCGGCAAATATTTTATTTACAGTTTTAAGTGTTTACTGACTCCGCCTACGCTCTCTCATGTACAGAATCTGGGATTCTCACACAACCTCGTGTATCCAATTTAGCCTTTAAAAAGTCACATAGCGTGACAAATCAAAAAAATCTTAGATGAAATAAGTGCGAAAGTTTTCTCTTGCATAATTTATACTTTACGTAATACGGTGACCTATTAGACCAAATGCGATTAAAACACATTTGGTATGATATTTGTGTGTGTTTTTCCTATTGAAAGAATTCTTGGCTGAAGTTTTCGTTTCACAGTATGGTAAAAAAGTCTAAGATGATATTACACATTAAAGAGAGATATTATGTAATAGAACAGGTTGTGTGGCAAGAATTGTTCAAGAATAGAATCTGTAAGTTGCGCAACATGTTGTAATATTAAAGTACTAATCTTTACCCTTGATTAAAGCAGCGTTAACCAACGAATGAAATATCTTTACTTCTATGATTTCCTTCGAAACAAATACATCATGTGGCTTCATCTAATTATGTGTTTGTCTGTTTACTGATAACCAGTCGAGTCAAACATTGTTACACTAGTCATGGGTTCTCTATCACTGACACAGTTGCTTTCCTTGAAAGAGTTTCCTGTTTGAACGTTAATTTTTTTTTACTTCTTCGCTCTTGTTATCACTATCACTGTCATGACTTTTTAAGGGCATACTTTTTGTTGTAGTTAATCCAGGTGCATATATCCTACGTATCATCTATGCCATACAGAATGGGTAATCGAGGGGCATATTACTGCTGTAAAGGCTATCCCTCCTGGAATGCCGGTTGACTTGTTGTGTTTTTATAATATGCACGTCCACGAAATTATTGTTTTTATGGTTGTTCCACACGCATGCTTTGTACACGAGAAATGTGCATGTTGTTATGTATATAATGTACTGCCATAAATTGAAACGATGAAAAGTGCTCGTACACGACCATAAAATGTTATCCTACATATTAAAAACACAAATCTACATTTTTACTTCACTCTCGCTAGTGCTACAATACTGCTGTCCTACTCGACACAGGCACCTCGCTACAAATAATCCTGCTACCTTTTTGGGAGAGAATCCATTTTTGCAGTCTTATTCCACCACACTTAAAACAACCTTACATTTAACTACGTAGTAATAATATATTAATGACCATGTACGATTCCACATTTTTTCGTGCCCCGGTTCCTTCTCGTCATCATCAGTTTTGTGGTCTGTAGGCCAAAAAAAGGCCAAGAGTCAAACGTCAGGCCATGACTTTTGGTGGGTGCCCTGAAACATAAAAAATGGCATGCTAGCATGTTATAAAGGAATGCAATATTGTATTCAAGCATGGCCTTGTTGATTAGTGTATGTGCGCAAATACTTACATATTACAGAGGCATGAAATACACATGTACGTATTTTGCTATTTTTACTGATAAAAATGCAGCCTATAACAACGCTACTTTTGCCGTAATGGAAACATCATATCTTTTCTTATGGCTTGGGTCATTTTTCACTTTATCTCTAAAGCCGTTTTTACGACGGACTACATAAATGCCTGGTATTTAAACAATCTTCAATTTTCGGCAAACTTTCACCTTGTTTCTGTATGCGTTTGGCAAACTTCGCATTCCTTAGCATTTTTCAATGTTTCTTTGGAAAATATGTAGCACGAAAACGTGGTGGAAAATATAATTAAAAATATATCTGCATATCAACCAAACTCGCGTTACTGTGTACTTTCTGATTAGATTAGAAAAACGATTAGTTTCACGAAAAAATGTTACTAAAATATGGCGTTTTTATGTGTGCGTTTAATTATAATAATCATAATGGTTGCCTACTACCTGTCTGGCCGCTAAACTTTCTAGTAAACTACCTGGATTTTTTTATGATTTGGAGGATGATGGGAGAAATCTAAAAGAAAACTTTTTCCGACACTGAACAGAGAGGTGTGAAGATTTTCTTTGAATGAAGCGTTCATTTACATGGCGTGCTAAATAAATATGTTCTAGAGTGATTGGCGCTGTTGTTGTTTCAGGGGAAAATGTATAATAGGAAATGATGTGAAAATAGTTCCAGAAAAATCATAATTAAAAGTAGGTAATAAAAATGAATTCTGTTTCACGAAAGGGGCTGCAGAGAAAATGTTGGATAATTGACGTATTGCAAAAAAAGTTTGTGATTTTGTAACATGAAAAACTGTTAATTATTGATAGGGGAAAACTTTTCAGGCATCCCTACCCGGAAAAAGTATGTGTGATGATGTTGATAAATGAAAAGGAAAAAATTACTTATAAAACTATATTTCCAAACTTTCAATGTTTTCATCAGCATACTCTTTCTTCAACCTTCATCCAATCCACAGGAAAGAAGAATACAATAAAAAACCAATACAATTGCAATTCCATTATTAATGAATTGAACCTGCTTTCTTTCTTCAGTCTGTTTATGACGTAAATATTATCGCATTTAATGCCTCCTTTACGAAACCAAAACACTTTATTATGGGATCTATGTATTATTTGTGTGCGGACATGCTTAATCGAGCATTCATGCAGCTGCTCAACAAGCAGAACATATAGAACGAGTAAGAATTTCTCTCGTTTGCTTTCGTCATCACTTCAAAATTATGATTCTGTAGCGAGGCGGAAAAAAAAGTTTCCCGTTACAGTAAAGTCGATGTTTTTGTACTCGTCGACCGAGAAAAAGTTTCCTAGTGTTTTCCTAGAAAAATCCTTGAAAACGTTCACAACAGCTTGTTTACCCTCAATTTTAACGTGTTTCCCTATAGTCTACCATTCAAAACTTTTACAATTCCAATTCAAATTCCTATCCGTGGTTTCCCCCTATTATTGTTGTATTGTCTATCTGATTGGTGTGGGGAAAGCAAGTAAAACAAATAAATAATGCACCAGCAGGAGTGGCGATGTGATTAATAATCCTTAGTTGTTTTATATTTTCTCTCCTGTAGGGAAGTGAGAGGAGAATAATATTGTACTTTAAATGTTTCAGAATTAATAGTAATTGTTCCCACAAGATGGTAAATACACTCATTGTTATGAAGAAATTCCTACTAACTGTTATTATTTGTTGTTTTTCAATTTCTCTCGAAAGTTTATCGTTTAAGCGATTTTTACATAAAAATGAATTTTTAGGATATAGTATCGTACATACATCTATAAAGGTACACATTCAATATAATTTAACCGGCTATCGGTTATCTGTAATATCAGTATTTTTTTGTTTTATAATCCCCTCGCAAGGCAAAGTAAAGGGCGTGCTGTAACTTTTAACCAACTAGATAGATGGATACGATCTTAAAAACAAAAGGAGGAAAGCGGAACCCAGAATGTTATTTTTCAATTTAAAGATCCACTCACTATGCTCGTAAAAAGGTCATGTACAGAGTTGTAGCGAGTATTGAAGTGTATAAAATACATTGCACAATATATAGTTTTCTGGGAAGCAATTCACTCGTCTTACAATAAATCATCAAACGTCCATTTTTCATACAATAATAACTAAAACATTCTAATAATACAGTATTCATATATGTGTTTTCAATCTATTTAATTTTGAATACTTTGACCTTTCTTTGTCTTACAAAAATACTTACCAAAATAATACATACCTAACGAAAGTTGGCTACGTAAAGCATGAACTTAGCCTAAATATGACAAGGATAAATATGTGGCTCAACCTTTTTACCAACTACAACCAATACGCAAATTTTTCTCCATAAAGTGAATGGTTTACATATTCTACCATGAATAATTGCTATGCCTTAAATATTATGCCAGTCCCGTGTCAATCATTTTAGTAACCTTTCAGATAATCAATTAATATGATAGAAAAAATTCCCGACATTTGTGATCGTCTTATTTTACAAAAGACACTGAATTCGCATTGAATAGACAATTGAACAAGACAAGACAAAGGGATAAAATAATCTACTGATATATTTGCCTCGATATCACGTAGAAATAACTCTTTGACATGTTTCTTATTTTCTCACAGTTGCTCTGCACACGAGATCTGCCTTGAGGCTTCATGTCAAGGATAATAAAAATAGAAAAGGAAAGCAACAGCAGGAGAAAGTTGAAGTGCTGCTATAGTATTATGAACGAAACGAACAAAATGGCATTTAAAATGCATGGAAAATGTAATAAATTGAAAGAGGTCAACATAAACTTGTTTTGCTTTTTCCTGCTTTTCCTTATATACCCCACTCAAAGAAATCGTATCTCTTATCTTTTCCATTGTCATTTTACATTTAAAGTAAATCGCACGACCGAAATATAGAAAAGTCTCGAAAATTCAGCTTATAAAGTGTTAGTTGTGTTCTGTAATTGCATAAATCAATTCTGAGAAGACATCAAACGAATTTGATTTATTGAGTTTTCTGTTCATAAATAAAGTTCGCTTAACAGTTTAATTTAATTACCTTTGCAAAATTTGCCAAAGCTAATCATTTGAAAGTTATGAAATATCCTAACGATCAATTGGGTTCTCAAAAAATAAAACAGTTATGTAATTAGACGCGTTGAATGACACTTGACATATTATGTTATGATTTAAAAAAATTAAAATCATAGTAACGGTTTCAAACTGTTAGCGTTGACGGTCTTTTGTTCAAAATCCTTCGTTAGCATTTTCTATATAGTAACCAATTATCGATTGGTGGAAACGGATTTGAACTATGGCTGTTATAGCTTTGGAAATTATATTGACAGACGGACAAACTCATACATTTAGTAGCTCAATAGCTTTCGCCAATTATGTAGCAATATGTATATCGAGGCCTTTATCAAACCATACATATTATCGTCAATCAGTTTGATAATCCTTAGTGGATTCCACAGCTGGGTGCCGTAAAGCGTCTTTTTATTGTCCTTCGGCATCCAGTCCTAAAATATATACATATATAATGCATCAATTTAGCAATGAAGAAAGTAAAAAGAATCCAAATGTTGCCTAGAGAATCTTATTTGCTAGTTTTTGCCGTTTGTTCTTATTCCTTTCACAATCCTGCTTAATAACAAAACTTTTCCGTTCTTGTGATGTTTCTAGCCTCTGACTGAGTGTCACTGGCATTGCATAACGTGCATGAAGAAATTGCAGAGAGAAACGAAAAGAAATTTGAGCACAACAGAATTGAGAAAGTGATATGTCTTTAAGCTATTTTATGCTGATTTGATTTTCTCTAAAAAAAAATAAGAGTGTACGGTACTGTTATAGACCACCCTTTTATAGCGCGGCTTCTTGTACTATTTTCTGCTTGTTGTTCTTGTACACTTCTCTCATCTTCAACCGTTGCTACTAAAAAAACTTCTTTTGAAGGTTATTTTTTGTCCTAGATGGCAAAAATTGCCTGGTGTCTGAAAATAAGAATGCTGGTAGTGGTGTGGATGTCCGTGCTGATGACGTCTGTTTAGGTATGTATAGCTTTTGCTGATTATGATGGTATCATCGGACCCTGCGTGCTTATGGCTGTTGATGTTACATAAGAACCATAAGCATTTTATCGCAATCATCGAGACTGATATATATTTTGTGAAGGCCACGCTTCCTTTAATACAAAGTGATCTATTATGGATTTATACAGTCGTGAAATTGTTATAACGGATTTCACAAATACTATATTCTTATTGGTTGAGCCTCATATGTCTCTTAGATTCCTAGTAAGATTAACGCTAACACTCTCAACACAGCACAGGACAGTACATTCAGAGTAAAAGTGAGGTTTTGATAAAAATATAAACTCCATCATATAATCATTATCAAACTTAGAGTGTCTGCTTTCAAAAGGATTTGTCACATTATTACGAACACTCATGCGAGGAATGTGACCTTGGCTCTATCAGAGAACGAGAATCAAATGCTTGCAAAATTACATAGCGTTATTACACGAGTATGAAAATTTGTTTGATGTTTCATAGATTGATTCTTGCTTGACGTAGGCAATGCTCTTAAAAAGGATGTGCGACTCTTTTAACCTTTATTCAGATCTCCAATCGAGATAGAGAGGGACATCAAATGCTATTAACTAACTAATTATTCCGCATAGTTATTAAATGGAAAAAAATGTATACGCTGATGCTTCTGCTCCAAATTTGAAATGGCCGACATTTAATTACATTACCCTTTCATCAAATTCAAGGTTAAATTCTTAACTAAAGTGCGTTCTTGTGTTAATGTGTGTTGATGGATTATATCCGCAAGGCATGATACAAAATTTACAAGTTCTTGTATAACACACTACAGATAAAAGCATGTGTATAGTTTTAGTATTTTCATGCAAAACTTTCACTTGGTTCAATTGTCCACTGTTAAAATTGACAATAATGCTCGTATTTGTACGGAAAGGAATGCAAATACTTTCAGGCCTGTTGCCGCATAGATGTACATACCTGCTTTACATTTCATGTTTCTAAATGGCCGACATTTAATTACATTACCCTTTCATCAAATTCAAGGTTAAATTCTTAACTAAAGTGCGTTCTTGTGTTAATTTGTGTTGATGGATTATATCCGCAAGGCATGAGACAAAATTTACAAGTTCTTGTATAACACACTACAGATAAAGCATGTGTATAGTTTTAGTATTTTCATGCAAAACTTTCACTTGGTTCAGTTGTCCACTGTTAAAATTGACAATAATGCTCGTATTTGTACGGAAAGGAATGCAAATACTTTCAGGCCTGTTGCCGCATAGATGTACATACCTGCTTTACATTTCATGTTTCCGTTTAATAACAAATGAATTCCATTTAATATACTTTAGTTCCAACTGACAATGGTTCTACCCAGCACTACTATTTCATTCCAACATTTATCAACCCTGACCTACCAAAAACAATTCATTTTACATGCAATAGTAATTATTAGTACATTCCAATTTCTTCACGCTGCATATTGCACTGTATGTAAAATTGAGGTTACAAGCAGCAATTCTAATTTATGCATATCATTAATCCCTTATCAAGTTGCACGCAGACAGTTTGGCATGAAAGCTTTACGTTGTGAGCGGTAAAGTAGGTTGATTGGCTTTGGGGCACAATAAACAGAGCTGGGACATGTAACAGACAGACAGGCAGACAAATTTTCTTTGCTCATTCTACTGGGATGAACAGTGCGACATCGAATTCATCTGAAATAACATTTTATGTGAACAGTTTCCATCGTACAAAGCAGCGTACAAAATGCATGCATAGTTAAATACTCCAGTGTACTCACGTTTATTTTCTTCTCGTTCGCACCCTACTATCCTACACCTTTTACACACCTACACCCAAGGTCGCATGTGTCACACGCTGCTGCCACCATCATATCATCACCATTATCACCACCCATACAGTAGTTATTTTGCACACGTACAATAACCTTATCCTCTATTTCCCAAGAAAATAAAGAGAGACATGATTATGATGAAAATGTTGATGTGTCCACTTAAAACTTTCTTCATCATCAAAAACAGCCACACCACCACCCATACTAAATTTGTGACCTGATTTCTTTCCCTGTTTTCAGTTTCCGTCTCCTTTCTTTCTTTCTCTTTCACTTTATTGTTGAAGGTCATCCGTCTACTATATACATAGGTATGTGTTGTTTATCGTGCAACTGTGGTGGCAGCCATGTTTAAAGGCTCCACTCCCTTTACCCAACAAGAGAGGTTTTTCGAATAAATAAGTAGCAGTGGGAATCTGGCTGAGAATAAACAAGAAAGTAAGGGGAAGGAGAGTGTCATGACATGCATGCCTGCTACATTAAGCATTTTTTTTACAAAAACACTAGACCTTTTTCCTTCCACTTTGTTCCAAATACCGTGTACGCCAGTGTGCCAAGTGGGTTAACTTGTTTTTCATTCTCTGGGAAAAAAGAAATGTTGCTCTCCTCAATTGAGATATTTAATGTACAGAGGGACGGGAAGGAAATAAACTTTTAACTTTTGCCTGTCTGTCCGTCCTCTGGGACTGGCTCAACTTACTGTAACCAACATAAACCAAATAAAAAGGTACAAACAACAGCACGAGACAACATTATGAATTTTTCTGGGAGAAAAAGATATACAGACAGTGAAAAGAGAAAGTTTCGATTTTTAATGGAATTTTGTCTTGTCTTTGCTCCATTTTATATAATCATCCTTAGATATTTTTCGTTTGTTGTTAGGTTAAACTAAAACTACATATTTCTACTGAAATCTAGCAGACATGGAGATTTCTCTTTTAGGTAAACTGGTTTACTGTTCCCATGTAAAAACTGTGACTGTGTGACATCTTTTCGAATGCCCGTAGAATGCTGATGAAGTTTCGTGAGAAATCAACAAATCACGTTTTTCCATTCTTGATAAAAAATACCTCCTGTTGTTCCTAAAGTAGTACATGCACATTACTAAGAAGATGGGATGCATGCGGCGGTAATGGAAAAGGGAATGAGTGAAAGGAAAATGCTTACGTGCCTATTTTTCTTTTCTCAGCTCTTCATTTTTTTGTCCGTAACCTGGTTAAAAATTCTCTAAACTATATATTCTGCTGAGTAAGCACTAGCACAAAAATATGTAAAGATGACGATGCTGCTACCACACGTGCTTTGTGGATAATGGTTAGAAAAATTTAGATCAGAGTCAAATCACGTTTTCCCATTCTTGATAAAAAATACCTCCTGTTGTTCCTAAAGTAGTACATGCACATTACTAAGAAGATGGGATGCATGCGGCGGTAATAGAAAAGGGAATGAGTGAAAGGAAAATGCTTACGTGCCTATTTTTTCTTTTCTCAACTCTTCATTTTTTTGTCCGTAACCTGGTTAAAAATTCTCTAAACTATATATTCTGCTGAGTAAGTACTAGCACAAAAATATGTAAAGATGACGATGCTGCTACCACACGTGCTTTGTGGATAATGGTTAGAAAAATTTAGATCAGAGATGGTGGTGCGGTGTGAGCAACCCCAGAAGGACAAATGCCGTGGCAGCTGTGTGCTCTTTTTATTTTCTTCATGGAAAAACGACGCAAAAGCTAATATGGCTTCTCCTTCCACCGGCTACCATTAAGAACACGAGTCTGCAAAAACTTGACTTTGGTACATAAATATAGTAGTGGTAATGATCATGAAAATGTTACTAGGTTCAGGCGCGTTGAGCAGACATTAAAAATCATCCCAATCATCATCTTGGCCGGCTTGATCTTTTTCAGCTGTGGCATCCGCTTGTTCGATGTTACTAGAGCGTAACATCGTAAGTGGTGGTGGTGGTGGCAAAACGCAAGTCGGTGGAAAATAAAAAAATTTGAGTACAGGTCAAAGATCAAATGCGTGTTTGGAATACTCACAGTGAATCAGACAATATTTCTGGGCAAAGGCGAATATTCGCTAGAATCATGAATTTTATTGTAAAACTTGTGCATAAGAAATATTTCCTGTAAGAACTAACATTGTCAAATTTTTGTATAAGGAATTTTTTCAGTAAATAACTTATTATAACGTGTGTGTATTTTTATGTGTTTTACAGAGCCAGTGACAGAAGTGGTTGGCGGTCCAGACCTGTTTATTGATCGCGGGAGTACAATCAATCTCACTTGTACTGTAAAGTACTCTCCAGAACCACCCTCGTATATCATTTGGAATCATAACAACGCTGTAAGTAAAAGCAAACAATAATTCATAATACCGTGTGTCGTAACATAACAGTAACAATGCTGGATCCGGCTGTCTATTTTAAGCAGGTTATAAAATTCATAAATTGGAATAAGTTGAAATTTCATCCTTTTTGTTTTTATTTAATAGACAAAGATATCGATTACATATTGTATTCATTTAATATTCGATAATAATACATAATATTAAGTTACATGAATGCCAACTTGTCACTCTGTATTATGTTTGAACATGTTTTAAATAGAACCCAGCTTTACAAATACTTTCAAATTAAAAGTTTGCATATACATAGTTATTTAAATACATAAAATGACACTATGACGCTTATGCGTGTACAAATAACCGGAATTTATAGGGAATAGCTAGTGTAAATCTGTTATGTTAAGTAGTGTGCCTACATCTCTTGAGGGAAGTATTCGATACCGGTTCTCGCCAAGCAAAATTAAAATAAATATGTAAAATGGCAATAAATGTAAGTTTTTACAGGATGCAAGGATGGAAGTGTACAAAGTAGGATATAAATATAGACTGGTGTTATGAAAGGCATTATGCAATGCTCCTACCTATTAAATTTACATAGCCGAGATTTGCCTTGAAACGACTTATCTCAAATATCCACACTTAAAGTTCAGCGAGAAAAACTGCAAAACACTGTAATATTATCGTGGCTACATGGCTTGGCAGTTCACTTTATAGTAACTAGGCAAATATACCTCATTAATGTCCTCCAAATGCAGACTTCACGTAATCACTAAAGCCTACATTGCGTAAGCGCTATTATATTCCTACACACTTACATTAGTGCAAAACTGTAGTTTATTACTAAAAATGCAAATAGATTGATCAATGAGTGAAGCTAACAGTGCTTTCGTTTAACTACACTAAAAGTCGGCACATGCTATAGATACTTTGCTATTATATAACTTCTCTATATTTAACTTCCTGTGTTCTGTCCTTTTGGTCTTGTTCTGTTGTCGTTATTACTCTAGTCTGTCCTGTCTTGTAACCGAACACGCCATCAGCAATGTCAACGATGATCACACACACTGATACTTTCTCCAGCTGAGCCACTTTCTCCCCTTCTTGTTGTGTTTGTTCCGCTCGTTTTCATTTCATTAATTAGTCATGAAATACTGCTACACAGCAAATGAGAAAGGCCTCCTGTTGTATTACCATGATCATGATCAACAACGTCGTATTCCAGGAAATCCATCCACTGCCCAAGACTACGGTAGTAAATACTTTACTTTGTGAAAGTAACAGAGAAGAAGCTTAATTTCTTACCCAAGAAAGCAGTCTTGAGTCGACTGGCCTGAGTTTCAGTTGAGTGGATTGCCACAGGCACTCACAAACTAGCTCTCATTTTCCTGTTCTTTATCCCAACAGAAAAGAGAACTGCTTCTGGCATAAATTCAGCATTGCGAAATACAAGAACAACAGCAACCTTCGCTGCCACTTATTTAACACGAAGAAAAGCCTGTAACGTTTATGGGGACAAACACTCAAGAAAGACAACGATACAAAAAGAATGAGCTCAATGTAGAAAATTATTATAAACAAGTGAAAAGGCAAGTGTGAATGATGAAAGATGTTTGGTTCTCTCGTGAGTGGTGCATTTCATACACCAAACACGGAAGTAATTTTACATTCAACCAATACTGCTCATATCCTCAATGAGGATTCCTCATTCACTTTTCAGTCATCATTCAGTATAATGATAATCATACTGCCATTATAGCATTCTGTAATTCGGCCAAGGTTATTTATGTATGTACCTATCAGTGCACTATCATTTCAATGTGGTAACTGGTAACTCCCACTTCCTTTTGAAGTGTATGGGTGTGAAGAAATTCACTAAAGTGAAACTTCTTTGAAATTTTCCAAAGCCTTTTATGGCCCATTTCATTTTCTCGCACTGCTTTCTGTTTTCCATTTTGTTTGATTTAGACTGGAGTTTGACTAAATGTTTTTGACATACAATATTATTATTGGAACTGAAAAAAAAACTTTTTACCTTCTTGCTTCTTTTTATAAGGAAATTTCAAAGAAAAAAAGATTTCATTATCGAAGGAATAGAATAAAATGACTTTCTGGTATTTATACTCAAATTCATATGTTTGGGAAATAGTTTCCTTTGAAAATGAAATGAAACGCTGTCAAGAGCACATGTGTGCTTAGAACTTTCCTAACATAATAAGCATCTGTCTTACTTAATATATCATATTATGTATATACTACAACATTCTCTAAACTCATATAGTGACTGGCATACAGCAATATATATGACAAATGTTGTGCATGGAAAACTTTATGTCGCAACGTTTTATATGTAAAAAATCGCAGAGTTGATTTACTTTTATAAAATACGTCTTTGTAGTTAGCTTTCCTAACATCTTCCTACGCACATGCAGGTCCATAAACAAAATGAAAATTACTTTTATCTGTGTATCATTCATTTTTAAGATACAAAAGTTGAAAGTCCTATCGCTGTATTGGTATTTCTATAAGGTCAATCATAGAATATCAATAAGAAAAAGTTCAACATAATATGTAATAAAATATGCATCCATCATACGCGTATTTATTGGCCTGTTCTACAATATTGAAGGTTTTCATTAGAAGGGAATTCACATTAAATAAAACAGCGTATTTCCTACAAAACAATGGATAGAAGGGTACTGCATTTAAAAAATTTCAAATTTTGAATCGACTTCCCGATAACTATTAAATCCCTCCGTTAAAATATTTAACTAAATACAGATGTATTTCACATCCAGTGGTAGTGCTGTAGATTCATTTAAGCTTACATTTTAATTTTAAGTAAAACTAGGTAGAAAAGGGAAATCAAAATATTTTTAGGGAATTCTTCACAGGATTACGAAGTACTTATTAATATTTAGTAAAGCATAACTTATACCCATATGAACTATTCATTGCTTATACATATATGGGGTTTTCAGTAATATCAAGAAACATTTTATCCATCAGACAAAATATGTTAAAGCATTGAGAAGGCAGCCTTTCTAACGATTGTCAAATAAATAAAATATATCTCTTTACAAAGTATCACACTTAACAGCACTTTACAAAGTATATATACAAGGTATATCAAATTTTACGTGTAACCCTCTTTTCACCACGATTGATCACCTTGGATGGGATAGTGTAGTGAGTCCCTGATTCTACTGAGCCGATGTAGCGGCAGGTGATACTTAAAAAAGTAATGAGTCTGTCACCGCCGCAAGAAGGAAAATGCGCACTAAAATAGTAAAGGAGTTACGTAAACTTGACGTGATAGAGCTTCACCACCAAACACACCTAGTCTAGCTCCATAGTGATAGAATGTAATAAAATGAAATCCCAAATCACTTTCTTTTTTACAGCTTCACATCGCGATTGCTCTAATAAAATTTCGTTTTATTGCTAGCTCTTTAGCATTGTGCAGATCTATATTCATCTCCGCGAACCTTTCTTCATTTCGTACTCTTTGCTCAAGGTCACCCATACACATGTATATACGCAACGCAAAATTTAAACCATTCATTTGTGACGGTGAGGTGTATGCGAATGGGAAGAGAAATAAAATTAACTTTTGAGTAGCATTTGAAGGCTATGAGAAGTAGTGGATATTGGGAGAAAAGTGATGATAGCTGTAGTCCGGATTAAAGAGTGAAAGAAGTGTGTGTGGTGGTTGTGCTGGCGGACTGAAATCGACCTTGTTTAAATATGTAATTGATGTGTGCTCATACAATGAGTATATGTCTGTCTATAGGTGAAAAAGCAATAAGTCAAGTCATTATTCTCTTCACTGCCGCAGTACTTCTTTGCATATCACGCAACGTCTTTTAAAGTCAGCATATTATTACATACACTATAGCTAGATATTCCTCAACAGAATTATCCACCGGTTCATCCTTATAAATTATTCAGAATCTCGGTTTTAACGAACCTGAACGTCATCACGATCATCATGCAAAAAAACAGCCGCCAAAATTCTCTCGTTCCAGCATTTTACTACCCGTTATCGTAAGGAAAGCGAGGAAGAAACATTATCCAAGTTCCACTTGAAAATTCTGGCGTCCTCGTGTAAAATTTAGGTTACTTGGACATGACATACTATCGCATAGCATAATAATACTAACAACGACATTATACTTCTTGTTTCACACCGAAAATGTATAACTTAAGTATGAAAAACTCTGGGAGAAAATGGAGTGGTTCACGATGTACTCTGGTATGCATGCATGACTGGATAAAATATGTACATATGTAATACGGCTTAAAAGACGCAGAAATGAACAAAGTTTAAGAGAAAAACAGAAGGAAGAGACGAGAGCAAGAAAGAAAATGATGCTATCGCTTAAACTGAAAATCCAATACATAAAATACATATATTATATGAGCATTAAGCTGTAAATTTTCTAGACTGAAAATGCAGAGGAGGAGGAGAAGGACAGAGCTCCAGAGAATTAATTATGAGCGACTGACTTGATACAGCAGCAGCAGTCTTTTCTCTTCAACAGAAGCACGTCTTCTTTTTCTGCCATCATGATCAGCCCGGGTGGCACACTAGTCTAGTGGTATGGCATGTTTATACGTGCAACGTTTTTAGGCATTTTCCATTCTACATTTATCTACCATTACTGTAATAACTAGCTCATACCACACATACACACACATTTCTTCCTTCTCATTCACTTCCTTCCTTCCTTCCTGACTGTCCGCCCAAAAATACGCAAGCAAAGTTAAACAGTAATGATAATGCCTAAAAACCCATCCGCACGTTTTGGTACGAACCACCTACAACCTACAAAAGTAAAAACATAAACGTGTTTTTTTTGTACTTTTTTGTCTTTTCGCGTTGAGAAAATAATGTAGACTGCATTGCGCCACCATACCACCACCACATCATCGTCACTCCAGTGTTATTCTAGGCTGCTATTTTATCAATATTATTAAAACACTGTTCCACTAGTTCTTACAACTGCTACTACTAGATTCGTCTGTACACAGAGTACTTCAAAGATGAGAATTTTCTTTTCGTGGCGATGGTGGTGTGGCAGTCAGACAAGTAGTCAGACGGAGCAGACGACAATGAAAAAATAGCGTAGCAAACTTTAATGCATATTATACAACGTGTCTGTGTCTGAAACACATCTTCTTTGGCTTCCAGTCATTTTCTTGATCTCACCTTCATTTTCCTACGGGATAAAATATATCCGCCTACACTTTTATACTTATGTATATTATGTAGCTTACTGCATACCACCAACATCCTAATAACGGTTTTCTCCTTTTCTCTCTTTATTCCATATCACCATTTTTGCACGGTGAAAATAGGAGAATGGATAACGAGATTTTTGTAGGTTTCTCTATTTTTGTTGAAGAAAAAAGTCAAGTGAATTGAATGAATGAATGAATACTTTAAGGAGGACTATGGTTTCTACTGACGTAGATGATGATGACGATAATATGGTAAAGTGGAGAACTGTGTCGAATAATATGTAACGTGGTATAATATCTGTGTGTTTTATCGCAGGGAGATGAGTAAAGATTAGACAGACAGGCGGAGCGGAGAGGCAAACCAAAGTGTTATTAAAAGATGGAGAAAAGGGGAATAGTTTTTTTCAGTTTCAAAGGTTCCGGTGGTGCTGGTGTAAAAAGAAAGTGAAATTATTATAGTATATAACAGATGTAAAGCAGGGTATGAAAACTGTAGTCAGTTTTATGAGATAAGAACATAGTAACGTACAATATAGCTACATGTTGGCGGGTCAGTGAACAGGAAAAATATACATTATGGGGAACACGCAGCAGCTTCGCATAAAAAGATATTTAATATGACTGTTCTTATTCCATTTTTTCATGAGCAAAGCCCCGGTCCATGGACCGTTTAATGGCTTTTAGGCAAGTGTGGTATATTATTATGAAATGCTATGCGGTTATGGTGGTAGGGGGAATCATCTAAACCGGAAGTCCTGTCGACATTCAGACAGGGTCTGTCGTATTGACTCCTTTTGCTTCTTGACTTCTTTCTAAAAAGGCAAAAATGAGCCAGACTGACCACATCGTCATTTGATCATGGAGAAAGGGAGCAGAGTACTCACAGTGAGGATTTCATGCTTCCGGGCCTGTCAAGAAAAAATCTCTAGATTCATACAAAAAGTGGCATGGTGCGTGGGAGGAGATGGATAATACTGATTTTCGAGGGTTTCTCATTTCATGTTTTGACTGAATTATTGCTCAAGTTATGGTATAGCCAATGTTATTATTTCAAAGGAAAATTGGAAGAAGCCAAAATAACTGCCCTCTCTGACTTTTTCAATCCACTTTTTTCTCAAGAAAAAAACTAATCATAGCTTAGCTGCCCTATAAAGCAACTTTTCATGTAAGGCAGGCAGTCAGTCGGACGTTTTTTTCCGGGAAACAGTTCCTTTACGGTTATATAAATATTATATATGTACATACAAACATACAATTTGAATGAATCGATTTTTTGACAAATAGTACCCTCTTTACATGACAACAACAACAAGAAGGGCCCTTAAGAGAACGAGATGGAGCATACTAGCCGCATTCAACCATACAGATAATTTGCTCTCCTACCATTACCACCACCACGCACACGTTTCACTCCAGTCAGCAGCAGTGGAGAGATGTAAGTTACATCGTGTAACGTTGAAAAAAGCCAATTCCCATTCACATGGAACAAATTTCCTATTTCGTATTCCAACGTCCCCCACTCAACAACAACAACCGCTAGTCCAACGCAACTGACTGACTGAGGACACTCACCGCACACACACGTAATGTATGTATGTAAACTATGGGTGCAGGTTGCTCACATAGTTGTGTGTATGTGTATGCGTTGTCATCGTCCTCAAGAGATGTGCTCACTCAGAGACATATTTGCAGAAATTGCTTTTTATCTATTTTTGTTTTGCCAGTTGGATGCTGGATAATATGTTTAAGAGTGTGGATATATATATCTCACCAGAAAAACTTTTTCCAAGCCAGAAGAAACCTATACCACAAACATGCGTCGAGTATTTTTCTTTGCGCTAAGGAAGAAGTAAGAAATACTCAAGAGGCTACTAGAAAACGTAAACTACAAATTTTCTCAGTCTGCACTCCTCGTCTCCTCGTGCACGCGTTTTATTTTTCTCCTGGAAGGAGTTAGTCGAAGTCGTAATATAACAACAAGCCAAAAGAACCACGACGACCATCAAAAGTCACTAGCCCTCCAGAGAGAAGAAAAAGCCTATACACTAAAATTATCCTTTTCTTGTTATTCTGCATGCGTGGGTGCTGTGTTTTGTGAAGGAGGATGATGATACGGCTTAAAAATACAGCTGTGCATAACATCAGAACTAACAAGCAGAGTTTCCATTCTGTCTGAGTGCAGAACAAGAAAACGACGACAGGTTTATCTGTCCTTCCGGATGCTTTCCCTCGTTCCGTACTAGCGTCGATTCTATCTGGGTTGTGTGTAATTTCACGTGCCCCACAATTTGTCGAAAGTAAAAAATCCAGCAAGCAAAAACGGTTTTGAAAAAGTATGCATGTACATCTAAACTTGTGGCATGTATATATGTAATAGAAAAATTTGAACAGTATAGAAATGCATTAACAACGGAAGGCTTTCTGTTAGTCTACTTCTAACGCATCTCGATATTCATTACCGCCAAATCTTGTGAAAGGATATCTTTGACCCAGCAAACTAAATGCTGCCTGATCATTGACTACCTATACGTACAGTAAGACAGAACTTGTCAAAATAAATGAACTAAACATTTAATAAAACTCCCTTTGATGTTTGACAACGAACTACTTTCATTTTCATCCCACATCAAAATTCCAAAGAACATATTTATTAACAATTTATTCAGTAGTATTTAAAACATTTATAATTTAATTAAAGTCAGAAAATTGTTATGGAACTTTGGAAAACTCGGCAATTGGCAACTTTCCTTATTTCTAACCACAAATGGAATATCATTCCATGCTTGAGAAGCGAAATAGCTTTTAAATTAACAGTGGCATAGCAACTTTTGCAATGTGCATAACGAACATATTACGCAGTTGGTTTGTTGCTGAAATCTAAATGAAATACTTATTCGTTGCCTTCTGTTAAAGTAAATCATAATATTCGCGAGGATTTTACTTCCGTACCTTTCCCAGACGTGCTCTTCTCACAAGTCCCAATGTTTTTGCTACCCATTAGGATATAATTCATTTATTTAAAACGACGTTGTACGGAAAATAGCACTTAAGGCTACAGAGCCAAAGCACCAAAAGGCAAGCACATATGCTCTCAGTTTCTGTTTTCACGCACAAATCTCTCGTTTACTCATCCCATTTCCGTTCTCTTCTCTTCAGACTCTCATTTAAAATGAATTGAATGTTTGAACTTTGCATTTGGCTCATTCGATTCGACGTATCCACGAATCCAATCAGTGGGGAAAATAATCCAGTCAGTCACATGGAATTTGGAAATGTAACCTTCTCTTTTCCTTTCCATTCATTCTTTCTATGTATTATATGCCAGCTGATGGTGATAGCTGAGAGCACGCGAGAGTGTGAAAAGTAGACGAGACGATAATAATGACATACGCATTCCGTAGGGATTTCTCCACCAACAAAAACAGATTATATTTGACTTTGGCGCATCGTGTCCTGTTATCCTAATGCTTTATACGATTTCCGTACTCGTATAACTCTGCTCGCGTCTACAGAAAGTGACACTGACATTCGCAAACGATAATCCAGTTACGAAATCATATAGATCCGCAATCCTATGCATGTAGGTACATATCACGCAGTATTACTATCCTGTCATTTATATTACTTGTTTTGTGAAAATATAAATACTTTAATGCTTATTCTCTTCCTCTCGTGCTCATCCTGTTATTTTTTGCTCAATTTCATTCCTCATTGCTTTCGCTTTCACTCTTACTCTGGTGCTGTAGAGCCGTCACCAGGCTCACACGCCTTTTTATTCCGTAGTACAAACAAAAAATATGACGAATTTTTTTGTTACTTTTCCGGCGTTTTTTGTTTGTACAAACAAATACCATATCATAAATGACAATGGCACGCCTCAAGCTGTATATAAAAGTATTTTTGTATGTCTTTCTTTTGCTTTTTGGTGTGTGGCTCAAAGGGAAAGTGGCATTCTGTATGGCATTTTTGCTCCTTCATTCTCATCTAGCTGACTGGTTATGATATATTATGACTTTCTATGGTGTGTCACCACCGCGTAGTAGTCGTCACCAGCACAATATATTTCTTCTTTTTTGCATTTTTCTGTACTACCCTGTAAAGCTTGTGTGGTAGAAAGAGTGAAAAATAATAATAATATTTTTGCGCATGAAAGTACATGTTTGGGGTTTTCTTTCTGGTGAGAAATGATAATAATGTGTGTAATGTTGAAAGTAATAATATTGTTGTGTATGAAAAGTCATGTACTGATGATAGTGGTATATGGTATGTGTGGCTGGTTTGGTGTTGTGTCAGACCGATTCCCATTTTCTACATGAGTGATGACTGCATTATTATTGCCACTAAAGCATAATATATGACGGGGTATAATATTGTCAGCTTTGGATTATTGCCCCAATTCAAGAAGGCGAAAAAGGAGGAGGAATATACGACTGGAGTAGTTGGACAAGCTGCATGAATGAAGAGAAAAATTGCTTACATGAGAAATAGAAGAAGGACTTGCTTCTAAATATAGCCGCACTACTTACTTGCAAAAAGTGAAGATGCTGTTGCTGTAGTAATATTACTACTATGACAGGATATTATGATGTGATGGTTTTCTGCTAAACCAAAATGTAATGGCCATTATGTTAGTTGGCTGGTTTGTAGCAGCAGTGGTGGTGGTACTAATGCTGCTCGTTGTAATAATAATATTCATACAATAATAGTGAAATGGCAATAATAAAATAATGTGTGTATGTGGCGGTATATCAAACGAGATATGATGATGATGTTGCTGCTGGAAATACACATTCCATATAAGTTGAGTGAGATTATGGCAGAAAGCCATCATCATGTTAACTTTGCGTTATGATCCATCTATCTAATAGAACAGAGAGGCCAGGAAGAAGGGAGGGATAGGAGATGCTTTCACTTTGTATGTGGATTTGAAGATATGTGTGCTTTCTCTCTGTCTCAATTTCACGGAGACTACTTTCTTCTTCCTTCTCTACCTTTTTACTGCCAAAGCCGAAAAAAACGCGATATATAGTCGTTCCTTGGCTTAAAATTGTCAAATATATGTATATGCATGTAGCGATGATGATGAGCGGATATGTTTGACCGAATGATATAAGTTTGCAAACGCCTGAATGCTTGGCGGTGTGGTGGATTGGGAGAATATTGGTTGACGGGTTTGCGGCCTTGCTATTCTCATCATTGTAAAGTATACATAGATGGATGATGACAAACAATGAGAGGAGGCAGATGATGGTGATGGGACAGCGGATGATGATGCGGTGGTATTTTTGTGCAATTTTTTGGCACACAACCATCCACAGAGGAACACAAACATATGATGGCACAGCCGCATATTTTCCATCTTGTGTAGAATGGCCTTGTTTTTATCGCAAGAGAAGAAAACGTGACGGGGAGGGAGAATTGCAGCTTGTTCCCACCTAATGACAAAAACATTACATATTACATGATGGCTACATACAATTTTGAATGCTTTTGTTTTTCCTGGGCTTTTCTAAAATAGCGTTAGTGGGAAAACGAGGTCAATGATGACGATGATTGTGATGCCATAATATTATGGATTCATGTTTGAGTATTATTAATTTGTTTGTCTTTCTTTGCTCCACATTTCCTTTCTCATTAAAAACAGAGTAGGGAAATTGGAAAGCTGGCCTACAATAATTATTGAGAAAAGCAAGAAGGACAAAGAAAGACGCATTATAATAATGATGATAATTTAATACATGCGCTAAAAGTATAACCCATTACATATCAGTTTGAATACATAATTCCACTAACGATATGATAATAAAGAAAGGTTTTCTAATTAACTCGGTTCTCAAGTGGACATAAAAACGTTTAATGAATGTTAATCAACGGTAATGTAATATGCATGACTTGTTTTCTTTTCTAAAGGAAAGTCAATACTAATTACTAATACTGTGGCTCACAAGTACAATAGTTCAAAGCTTGTGTAAATTTCAAAATCTGTTCAGAATCTTCTCAATGTGCTGCAAATAAAATAAGGTCTTGTTTTGTTAGTCACTAATTCATGACCATATGAAAAATTTGCAGACCATATGAAAATAGAAAAAATGGTTGGACGTAATTTCTCGTTAGTACAATCGCAGTTTCTAGTGTTGTAAAAATCCAAAAGTCTAATAAAATGTATTATAATGCTGCGATATATTATGACTGATCATCATCATTATCTTGAACTGTCAGGATGTGTCATCTTTTATGCGCACGCTGTTACACTGCCATTACGTGAGATAATATGCAGTTTATAGGTATGCCAATGCCATCAAAATAAGTCCTGTGTGTTTACACAAGTGTATGTAGGCACAGCTCCATAAATATTACCACGCGACCTTCAACTGTCCTTCCATTTCATTTTCCAGGTTTGGCTCGTATGCACATTTTAGTAAACCAACTAATGTGTACAAATGCAATTTCTCCCCCTTGTGTAAGCCATTTATGATGAAAGTTGCTGCTTCTCTGCTCATGATGATGTTCATGATGGCTGTCTGGATTTTGATGAAAATAAATGAAGAAAATCCTCTTGAGATCCACTTGAAAACATATAAGCCCTTCCGCTTTGAATGATGCAGTATTAATAATGGAAATGTTCTTTCTTGCCGGTGTTGTTGCAAGCATGAGAATGCAGTGGAAAATATTATTTGGACACGCTCCTCTGAACGAGGCTTTTCAATGCCATGTTCATCTTGTACCTTACACGTGCCCACCAGGTACATTACCTACCAACTTTGCTCTTAATTTGATGTAGAATTTTTCCTGTACAAATGTTGTATATATAATACCTAAAAAAAGATGCTACTTTTTGGATTTTTACCCTTAATCTCTTTTCATCTGCTGCTACTTACTTTTACGAGTCAACTGTGTCGGTAGCAGAAAACCCAAGAGAGACGAAAAACTTTTGTGGTTCGGTTGCTACCTATGTCCTCTGTCTGTGTCGTGGTGTGATGATGTTGACGAGAAAATAGAGAGAGCCTTTTTAACTGTATGTTAGCTGGTGTGGAATAAAAAAAGTTTCAAATTTTCCAAAATTATTGGTGGATGTAATATTGGCACCAGAAAGTGTTCAACAAAACTCTGCTGATAGTTGTGGAGAACAGTTAGAGTAATCTAACCAAACTTACAATCTACACAACTTTCCTCTCTGGTAAATAATTTAGAGAAAATATCAAACTCACATACATTAACAGTGCAGTGGTAGGAAAGTGCAGTCAATGTGTAGGTGCGTAATAAACGTACACTTTAGAGAATGCAAATATGTGAGTCGAGAGAGAGAGGCTTTTGTGGTTTCACATGTCCTCACTTTTAACTTGACGCTTGATTTTTTTCCGACTTGGCCGCTGCCATTAACCCCGGGATGTTATACTGTACACACTATCCTTTGTACTTTTACCAGTTAGCACTAAAGCAGATTCCGTTCACTATCGTTCCACAAAACAAAACCAAGCTCATCTATAATGAATGACATGCGAGGTGGATGATAGGGAGTGACGCGACACAATGAGACAAACTCACAAAACTACCGCAAACTAGTAGAGTAATAGCAATGTGCATGTAACTCCTCCTGAAAGTAAGATATAAGAGATATTATGTTCAGGATCAAAAGGACAATTATTGCTACTGAAAGGTAACAGTGGCATGCATGATCATCATTGCTGCTCTGTGAGTTGGACTTGTGACATTCCAGCGCATTATATTACACTTTGCTCCGCTCTGTCAGCTTTCAACCTTTCATTCCAGTTCAACTTCAGGCTCTCTGACACCACACATTTTTCCAAGTGCAAAAAAGTCAGCAGAATAAATATCCTTTTCATCACTCCCTCCGACTCATTTTCTAACTAAAGCCAATTACATTTTTCCCAAATGAGATCATCTCTCCACTGCGGTTAACAGTATACTAGTATTAGAAGCAGGAGAAGACGAATCTCCGGTAGAGCATAAATGGAATGGCTGATTAGTGGATACCATTCCCTTCCCATCATCATCAGCTTCCATAGAATATTCTCTGCCAACATTTTAGCCTTTTACCACTTCACTTCCAGTTTCATCATTTTACTCTAAATTTTTCGTCGCCATGAATGAAAAACGCGATGCACTTGTTCCTTCACATGATACGCGGCGATATTAGCATAAGAAGCAGTTTATTATTATTATCTTTTTGGTCAATCTTTATATTATCTGATCTGCCTTTTGTATTGTGCATAGGAACAGGAATAACGAAAAAGACTGTCAGCTGCTATTCATTTCCATTCTCAGCCGCTGCCAGTATTCGACAGTGATAATGCTAAAGTTATCTGCTGCTTGTTTTCCATTAGGAATCAAAATTTTTCTTGCGTGCAGACGTAATAACCCTACCGCCCTTAAACGTGTGTACTGAGATAACCTCTTTGTTTATTATTTCTCGCCATGCTACTGAAAACTCCGAAAAGGGCACACACTTTTTCCATTGTGCGTTATTCCTGCACATGCCGTTGATTTTACAGAGTTTTTTAGAATTTCCGATGACGCTTATGATAAAATCGAGTAGACAGTAACTCCAACAGGGGAAACGACGGATGAATTTAGCTTTCATTCTCTTTTCGCCATTTCATATTCATATTTTTAGAAAGACAAACAGAATTTATATATCCATATTCTTCCTTTCTTTCTCTGTGAAAACCCTGTTACAATATTATTCATTGTGCAAGTTCATTCTACAATAAACATTTGTATCCACAGTTCACTCTCATTTTTTCTTTTGCTCCACTCATCCCGAAAAAAGTTTGGTGCTCATTAAATCTTTCCTGGGATTCTGCACTGGGAACTGTGAGTGAGTAATCTATGCGTGCCTACACTTCCAACAGTTGTGTCTATTTAAAATGCAGGAATACAGAACAAATATTTCAAGTTTGTGATATTGTGAATACAGTGACTATACTATATAGTCTATCCTTTTAACACGTGTATCCAGTACCCATATTCCCCATCCTCATTACGGAATTATAATCATCGTCGGAGCAAACAGTAATAATAAAAGCGTAGCAGCAGTATAATAATAATGTGGTATTCTCACCGAACAATTTTCCCTTATTAGAGGTTGAATGCTTGGAATATATACTTCAGTATACGTACGCCGGGCTGCTACTTATTATTATAGATTTGACTTCCTGCTTTCCTTCCTTTTTCTATATAAAGTATTGGAGTTCCTGTAAAGCTCGACTCTTGTTTTTAAACGCAACCTTGCTGAGGTTAGGTTTTGGGTTGGATTCTCCTTCTCCAGTCATCTCACAGACCAGACTCACGCTGAGATTTTCCCTCTTCCCGGGAAAAGTTTCGAATTGAATTCCATTATTTAGTACATTAGTGGAGTTATCAAGGGAAAAACTATCAGAGAATGCGAGGAAAAGAAAAGGTGGGAAAGAGCTCAAGGCTTTATTCTTCTTTTCTTTCCTCCTTCCTTTCTTGTTCTACTTCGTCTTCTCTCCGGCTTGATGATGGTTTTTGGCTCAAAAGTTGGATTTTATTGTTAGATTATCATTATATATTCAAAAGAGAGCGCTTTATACTTAAAAGCTCCTCCGCTTCAGTAACATTACCAAAGAGAATCAACTAGTATCCCAGTTTATAGGGAGTGTAGTCATAATAATAGCATTCAATCCGTAGACGCGTTCCAATTGTCTGTGTCTTTCTTTATCCAGTACTGCTGCTGGGTATAGGTGTTCCTATGTTTTTCTGGAGACCGTTATAAAATTTATAGACACAACTTATTTTGTTAAACTTGCACTTATTTTCGGTCTATTTTAAATACCTCACCAATACTACGTAACTACTACGCGTGTTGTTACCACGATGCTGACGCCAAACCAGGAAGAGGTCTGCCAAAAAACAGATAAAGGACGAAGAAGGGGAAAGAAGACCAAGGCAAATGCCGACAGCTTTTCCTTTGAAATAATTACAATGTTGAATAGTACAAGATATAGAGAAGGTAGAATAGAATATGTACTGATGCTAGTAATAGCAAATAATAGCATTGTAATGGCTACAAATAAAGATTGCAATGTAGGAGAGATACATAACATGGAGTATAATCATAAACATATAGAGATATATACATGTGTGCTTGTGATACGAACCAGAAATTTTCATTTCTATCAGAATCATCATGATCATCCGTAACAGTGAAGAGTAGTACATATCCCGCTAACAAATATAACTTTTCCTGGAATTCCAATTTAGTTCTCCTCCGGACAAGAAGAGTTGAAATGAAAAGAGCTCGTTCGCGTGTGTGTTTGGCAGTCTTCCTGCTTTTACTTCCCTTTTCTTCCTCTGACTGCTATAGCAGTGGAATAACGTTTAGTGTTATTACTACAATGGTACAACCGCTACACTTTTGCCGGACAGACTAAATGTAAATTTGGAAGAGAAGGAAATTTGCCTCTTTTTGTCTAGCGGTGGGAGATGGGAGCAGCAGAGTAGAAGAAGCCAGAAGCAGCTCTTGATTTTCCATTTCCTCTTCCACAGTGAAACAAGGACGAGCTTAACTTTTTGTGCAATGCAATGCTCATAAGTATAGTAGTAGTCAGTAGTCATGTTTGCATTGAATTGGCTTCCTGTTCTCATTACTAAACATATGGCTCTACTGCCCCTCCTCGAGGGTGTTGATAGATATTCGCTCTCGTTAAACCCATTCCAAACGGCACTTCACTCAATTCTACCACTACCACCGCTCCCGCTGACATAATCAAATGGCAGCGAAGGCAACAGGCGCAAAAAGAATGATTCGGTAAATAAATAAGGTCCCACCAAAACAGGCAAAGTTGGGAAAGTCGTTCTTGTTTTTTCATCCTTCGATACAATTCCAATATGTTTATTTTTGTGTCGTATCCGAAAAAATGCAAGAAAAGCCAAACCACTGTTCCTAACTCCAGTCAGAGACACAGACATCGAGTTGCTCTCTTCTCTCATCGCAGACTTACACATTATCCAATCATTGGCACTAAATCTTTGTTCCCATCAACGAGAAGAAAGATGAATTGCTCCCGTGGAGCATGGAGTACTGTTACAAAAAAGTCCAAATCTGAACAAAACCAAGTGTTACTAGATCCAGCTAGCAGACCAACATCGTCCAACAAAATAAATGAACAAGGGCAACGGACAGAATAGAACGGAATGCCAAAACGTATGCATGGGATTTAACATTTTAGTTTTTACATTCTCTCTCCAAACCAACACGCCATCATAAGTTGCAGCCACAGAACCTTCCAGAACCAGATCTTATCCTGAGCTCACAACCCGTCTGCCATTATAAAACAGCAGTAGCAGCATGTGCTCTGTGTTTCCGTAATAATAAGTAAAATGGAACATGGTAAAAAAATCTATTCCCAGATGGGAATTTCTTTTCTACTTTTTTCTGCTCCTTTGATTCTTATTCTACTTCTTTTGTGCTTGTCTCACAACAACAAAATGTTCATCAAGCAACAATACAAAAAAAAAACGGGAAAATATGCTGGCCTTGGTTAATGATATAAAACAGCTTTCCTTCCCACTTTTTCAGGAGAAAAGTTTAGCCCTTGTCCTTCAGCAAGTTATTCAGGGATAAAAAAAGGGAGAAGAAAGGGAAAACAAATACGCGTGCACGTGTGCGCATACATAATACCTAAGACCCCGTCTCTCTCTCACAATTTACTTTCCATTAGTTAATACATCGCAAATCACTTCTTTTTTATATCAATCCAAAAAAGAAAGGAAAAAACTTCTCTTTGTGCAATAGAGATGTGTGTACGATAAGAGAGGAAAAAACTGATAAATAAATATACAGCGAAACAACAGCAGCAACAATACAAATCCATCTTAATGTTTTCCTATTTGTGTCCTCTTGGTGCTTTCCTCTTCCTTCAGTATGTTTGTTCCCTTCTCTTGCACAACTTTATTTACTGCTGCTGCTATCTTGAACTGGCATGGCAAGAATGGCAAAGGAAAAACCAAGTACAATTCCTTTGCAATAGTAGTATTGCGTAATGTAGCCATACATCTTGAATATTCTTAAGGGCAAAAAATCTGTAAATTTTTATTTATATCATCAATACATTATTGCGTACTGTATCTACTGGTAGCATCACCCGGAGTAATATTTACGGCTTCAGTTACAGTAAAACTTTTTTTCGTTGTGGCAAAGATGTAAGCAGCCGAATAGTTACGGCATTATGTCGTCTCGTTCTCGTTCAGAATTTTCATCCAACTCCTCTCTATTATATCATCTGTCATGAAAACTTTTTTCAAAGAGACGAGAAAAATGGTTTTCGAATGTCTGCAAGCATTGTTTACTTTTCTACAACTTGTGTAGATTCTTGGCTTTACGAGGTAGTTTACTCGCCATCTCTTTCAAAACTCTCTCGTCCCATTTCAGTCGCAATATCAAAAGAAGATGACGAAGGATTTTTTTTGTCTTTGAACCGCTGTACAACAAAGTTTTAACTCCAGACCAAAGGGTTGGTAGTTGGTAGAGTCATTGGAAAGTTTATCAGTCTCGTTGACTTTGTAATAATAGTAATCTTTTTTAAGAACAGTTATACAACGGTAAAATAATAATATTATTATTACAAGCATGCCCAGTAATTTGAGAAATTTGAGAGGATTCTGTCGAGATTCGCGAGAGAAGAAAAACAATTGTAATTTAATACCTGCGCGTACATAATTAAAAGAGTAGGTAATTTGACAAGATGCTGATTCAAAGGGCAAAAGACAAAGGATAACTTGGGATACATACTCGCTCATATCATATTACAACGGAGCGCCACAACAAAGCAGCAGTAAAAACGTCTGATGTGGATGAATTGCTGTTACAAAACACGTCCTCTTTGACCTCGCTTCCTCCATCTTTATTCATGCGACATTATTATTCTCTCTCTTGCTTTTCTTTCTTTCATAAATTGTTTCGTTTATTTTTATTACTGCCACCATGAAAGGACTCACAGCACGTAAAAACCTTGCAGTTAGTTGAACAAGTGGGAAAACTATAGCGAGCAGAGGCTTACATAACGAATGAACAATTTACTACGGCGCTACACGTGAATTTATGCTGAATTCCTCCTTCCCTCCACCCACCATCATTCTTTTCCAACAGATAATCTTTTTCTGTTTCCCTTTCGCAAGCATTTTTCCTGCTTCATTAAATAAATTCCAGGCAGTTTGCACATAAACAATCATCATGATAATTCTCAGTGTTATACAACAAACAACGACCTACTCGACAAAAATATACGATAGAAAGGGTGACTTTACAAAAAGACAAAGGAAATTTCGCATATAACCTTGTTTATTTATTGACCCAGTAAATAAGCACATGGACAACTAGATTTGAAACAAACAGCACTGCCGCTATATATGCTGATGTTGCCTCTGAGTAGCAGCATAGCAGCTTAATGTGGTGGTGCAGTAGGAAACGAAACAAAAGCGAAACGAATTTATGTGTCTAACAAGAGGAGAAAATATATTTCCATGATGAAAAGAATATGCTAGAATCACAAATTGAAAATGACTTTCTTTTTACTTGATGCTGTTTTTTCGGAAGAAGAAAAATGAAAAAGTGTATTTTTTTGTGTCAGCCAACTTTCATTTTTATTTGAACAAAGTTTACTGTTTGCAGTATTTTTCTCTTCGGTGACTTGCACTTTTTTGTTGATGTCGCTTGTCATCACATTTTACAGCATGGCATGGCATACCCGGACAAAAACTGGAACTTTATAAGTTAACGTAATAATATGTGTACATATTTTTCTCTTCGTCATCGTCCCCTTGTGTGCTCCAGTTTTTTGCTAGTTGAAAAAATACAATAAAAATATTGCGTTTTTAATACAGCCCATTTCCCTTGCTTCCTCCAACGGGTTCGTTTCCAGCTTTTCCTGAGAATCCACTCGGGAGGATAATGTACCTACACGTACTTTTACATACGTTGCCCACTTCATAGTTTTCTTCTTTGTCTCTTCTCTTACATAAGAAAATAAAATAAAAATGGTAAAGTTTTTTTGTCTAAAAATATAATGTCATTTGATGTCCTCTCTCTCTCTCTCATCTTTTTCTTGTTGGTTGTTGGTATAGTTTTGTTAGGGTAAGCCCCTTGGTATTTTCTTTATTTTATCGTACCAACTCGCCTACCTTTTTAAGGAAAAGTTTTGGCAGATAAGTGGAGTAGAGTGGGTGGGAGTTGGAAGCAAAAGCGTAAGGAAATTGGGAACGAGAGCAGTGGAGTGAATTAGCGAAGCAAGTGGTTTTCATTCAACCCATTTAAAGGAATCATATCAGCGACGGCAATGCAGTTATAGTTTGTATCTGTACAATGTTTATAAGCAAGAAAAAAATAACACGTCTACTAATACCGTTCCCAAATGACTTTCATCATCGTATTTAGTCGTTGTCTTGTTACGACCACTGCACTGGTATTATTATTTCTATATACACACTACCGACTCTCGGAAGAAAGGACTCCACCGACATAGCTAATCAGTAAAAGGAAGGAGCACATGTTGTTGTGCTGTTGCTTTGCTGCTACTGTTTGTATATTTATATCATTGCCTTGTCGAGTTGTTGGAGCAAAAGGGAAGCCACAAAACGGAAAATTTGGATAAATGTATATTACGGAGGGAGACGTCGGCGGAGAAAGTTTACTTTGTTGAGTTGGAAAAGTCAAAGAGCAAGGCGGAACAAGTTCCTTGAGAATGAACAAATCGTTGGTTGAGAAGAGGAAGAAGAAGAAAACAAAAACGAGGACGATGACTCGTCTTGCTAGATTTCCCACGAGAGTCGTACATATTTTTATAATTAATTCGGCAATGGAACTCTGAATAAAACATTCATGACCATGATCGTCGTCGTGATGAGCCGTGGTGGCAGTGGGCGCTGAAAAGGCAATAGCACGCGATGGTTTCGTCCTATTATTATTGCCCTGCTGCTGCTAAGTTACGCACATTTGTACAAGTTGTATAATAAAATGCCAGCAAGTAAAAAATTAGCTCGGAGAAAGATATGAATGCATGCTCCGAGATTACTAATCATAAAAAGTAAGAAAAATAATAATTTGAACGATAGCCTTGAGAAAATAGCAGCAAAATAAAGAAATAGCATGCGGTATGCAATGTAGTACGATAGTAAACACAAAAAGATAACTTGAAATGTCTTTGAAGATGAAAAGTATCAAGACTGTTTTGTATGGAGCGGCTCTAATGACTGCGAGTAAGTGGTGAAAGGGATATAATAGTGATGCCGTAAAAGCGACCACCTCGCTCATTCATAAACAAAACAGGTGTTATGTTTGCGGTTTCCCCTTTTGTCAGATGAAGGAGAAGAAAGCAAAAGTTGTAAGGGTAATGGAAGAATATACGTAAGCAAATTAGTTGTACACGAAGATGAGGCATATTACGTAATTCTCTGTAGACTTTTAACTGCGCTTAACTTTCAACTCCTTCCAACTATCCACAGTTGCTCTGCTTGAGATGCTTTTTCATCCTGCCACTTAACTATCCTATCCCTTTTAAGTTTTGTAATGTTTACATGGTAATATCATAGGGAAAATTTGTGCCTGTCAAAATGGTCATTTAGGTATATATTATAAGACCTAAGTGGAGTGAGATTGTCTATTGGGAAAGAGATGAAGAAAGCTTCTTCAATCTAAAGGACTAAATGACTTTATCCATTTTACAAGTTTGGAAAACATAATACTAACAAGAGCCACAACAGCAACAAAACACACTTTATTCATTTCGCTCCCCCTTTCTTCATCATCGTCCTTTACCAGTAACGACCATCATCTCATGACAACCGTGTGACGTTGGTGATGATGGTAAATAAAATCACAAGTTATGATCAACTTCATATTAACTAAGACATGCCGTGAGGGAAAGAAAGAAGCCATATCATTGAAATAAGTTTTACTCCCTACAAAATGCTGCTTGACAGCACTACAAGTTTGTTCAAATCTGGCGAACCTTTTAAGCTTCATCATCCACACACGCACATACACAACATTCTCTCTGCCTGCTTGCTCCTTGTCATGTCATCATCATCTTTATTCCATTAAATGGCCTCATTAGAATGACATGGCCTATCACCATTTCAACGACCATATAATCGTCATCTTCTTCACACCACATCATGACCATCAACATCTCTTGAAACTATTAGTATAGCTGCTACCATCATCGTCAGCATTATCATTACGTGTACTGTACCTACGTTCTATAGATATTCACAAATACTCAGCATACGTAACCCGGTGGATAATGTAAAGGTGAAAGAGTAAAAACATAAAAATGGTTGGTTTTTATATGCCATGATGGCAATAATAATGATGACGGTAATTCTTCCTCTCATCATCATCGTCATCCTGTTATTTCTAGCCAGGGACCGTGATGTACATTGCAGCAACAACCTAGGTTCATATAATGGCAGTCATGATCATAATACTGATTTTGAATGGGACTGTCAACCTTACATGTCATGTCACCACAAACACTATATTGCCGCACTCAGCTCACATGTCAACTTAGCAGCTCCATCAAACACCATCAGCACATAACCCAGTGTCCACAAGTAGCAACGAAAAGGGAAAGAACAGTTTCCTACTTTATTCTTTTCACTAGAGGCGTCCGGCTGGTCGTGTTCTTGTTATGATGATTATTATCATGACTTTCCTATGGTAAAACGTGTGTAATATATTTTCAAACCTTTCGTGAAAAACGATGACAAAACAAATGTTACATAACGGCATCTTATGAAAGAAGGGAAACATAATATAATATGCAGCTCTTAGCATTGTAAGGTGAAGCAACCCCATTTCACTGCTCCCTACAAACTTTATTTCTCTTTGCGAGTGTTCATCAAGTGACTTTTGATGAGAGAAGCTATCAAACCATCACTGTCACGGTAATCACCGCCAGAAGAAAAAATGCAATCGGGTTAGCTGCAGTCCCGTGCTTTTACTTTGGATGGTATATCGATATATCTCCTCAGTTCTAACGTAGGCGCAATCATATTATCATCGGCTATCGGATTGGAGTGACTATGATATGGCATATTATGAAGCTACTTGGCAGGCAGAAGGATGTAGGGATGGATAAAAAGAACTAGGAGACGACCACGACATGCATACTGCATCAGCAGCCAAACCACTTGACTTTTACTCGGCCCATTGTATTTCTATTACTATTGTTATTACCGCAATATATACTGATGTACAACTCTGGGGGCATGCATGCTTACCTTACTATGACTACTGCCATCATTCCTATTACTATTTATTATGACCATACAAATAAGTGGAAGGAGGGAAAACGGTGGTAAGATAGAAAGCTAAACCCCATGGGAAGTATTGGAAAACCGGAAAAAATGGGAGTATCAACCAAAATGCTTATATTGCAACTATGTTCTTCGCGCATATCTTTAAACATTATGAAAAAATAAGCATACCATATTATATTCATTCCATTTTCCTCTTTTTGAGTATTTTTATCGGAAGAATGTTTTTCTCTTTTCCTTTCCCTCTTTTCTGTGTGCACTGATTATTATGGTCAATGATAATGGGTTTGTGACATGGGTCACCCCTACGGACCACTAAACATAAAACATTGTGTTTTGCTTTCACTTCTTTCTATTCTCCCTGCCATGGTAAAAATACAGAAGAAAAGTTTGTAGGGTTTTCTAAGAGTGATATAGGACGAGTGGCAAGCCAATAGTTGGTTTAGTAATATATTATTATTACTTACAACAACGACGCAGGGGCTGTTGCCACCATGTCACCCCCAAAAAATACAAACAACATTTTACGTAAGTTAGTGTTTTTCTCGGAAAGGGGAAAATCCTTGTAATTTTTTGTCGTTATCATTATTCGCTGTTATATTATATGGCCATGATCTATAGTACAGGTCTTTGTGATTCTGGTAGACGGGGTATTTGACTGATGGATTAGTGGTAACCGACAAAATGTTATGGGAACATTTTTAGTTAATGTAAAATTGTTGTCTCACTCCCAAATCTGAATCCGCGCATGATGATATTCTGATTTTTACAGGTTGTCTTATGGACATTAATCCCAATGGTGCATATTCTGATGATATCATAATACTGGTTGATTTTCGTAGAATCACCTTACGTGATTCATTTGTTAGTTTGTATTCCATTCTGCAATCGGTTATACTCAAAGGAATCTTTATAATAGGTACATAGTATGTACTATATTAACATTATATCGGTGACGACCCTAATTACCTACGTGGTTATGTTGGCATAACACGTACTCTTGGAATTGTACTGTAGCAACAAATCTAGTGAAGAAAATAAAATTAATGTACGCATAGCGCAACATGAATTAAGTCTTGCTTTGCTCCAGGATAGGTTTGCCCACACGTGCCACATAAAAATAAAACATGGAACGCATGAATTTAATCAACCTCGAAACTTTTTAAATTCCAACGAAATACCAAATGTTATACATAACCTAGAAGTACAGTATGCATGTAGTTTTTCAAGTCTTGCGAAATGCTATTAATACTGCATACTTTTTCGTAAAATAATTATAAGCTTTGTAATGTATTTTTTCATCTTTGTTACAGATAATAAGTTACAACTCTCCTCGAGGCGGCGTAAGTGTTCTCACCGAGAAGGGTGAGACAACCACGTCGTATCTGCTGATTCAACAAGCAAAACCCACAGACTCAGGTCGCTACTCGTGTAATCCTTCCAATGCTGTACCTCACAGTATACTCGTCCACGTCCTTAACGGTAAGTAGAAAAATAATTTGGTGACACTTCAGCTCTTCGATCTGGGAGTGTCTCTCTATTTAGCTTTAACTAACTCCGTGTCTAAATATATCAATCAAATAATAGCTTCCCCTATCCTTTATTACCATCCTGAAAGCTTTATAGGTACGCAGGCAGAGAAAATTAAAATGTGCTGTGCTCTAGAAAAAAGGAATAAAATGGAAGTTAACAGTGTAACGATGTAAGTGACTGTTCATGATCATCACAACAACAACGATGAAGGTTGTAGTGGTGTTGGTGAAAGTAGGTGAAAGCATGCATAATTGATTATGTCAGTTTAATTCCAGCTAAAAAGGAACGCAAGTAAATAGCGACTTTGTTATATTCTCTCCACTGTAAACACGAGAATGATCAATCCATTTACTGTTATTTACCATGGTAGCTACCTAGATACTCATACTTACGTTTCCATATTATATGTACCCAAATAAAACTTTCTGTTGTGGTATTCGTGAGCTGTTGGGTTTGTGTGCGTGTTTCGTAATATTTTTATATTCTCACACATTCCATCTATCGTTTTTTTAACCTTTTATGTTTATACTAATAACCCATTTGACTATATACTACGTCGTCAACACCAACATAATCATCGTCAGAATTTCACCCTAAGTAGTAATACCTACCTCCATTTTTTTCTATTATCACTTTTTGCTTCTACTAATGTTATGAGGTAAAAACGATTTTTAGTTAGACAACTCAAGTACCTGGAAAATACTTGTTTCCATCTGAATTTTTAATGTGTGAAGATGGCGATGAAACAGCTTTCTTAAAATCGGCTATATGCCGCACTTTCCTCATGTTTTACCCTTTCCCGATTACATCCGTAAGTAAAGCGGGAGAGAAACTAAACTGAGGTACGCCTAGAGATAATATACATATCTCAGAAACGAAGGGAGATTACCCATTCCTTAAAGAAACCCAAAGAATACTGATCCCATCTAGTAGAAAAATTCTTACACTGACATGAAGGGGGAAAACTAGGCTGAAAGAAAGTTTAAACTTTTTTTCCAGTGGTACAATGTATTTGGTTGTCTTTATAACGAATAGATAATGTACCTGCATAATGCTATGTGATGGTGTCATCAAAACAATTTTTACTAGGTTCTTCCGAATATTAAAACATTCTTTCCTTCTTACAACATTCAAACCGCAAGCTGAAAAACTTTGTTCGTTCCCTGCTGCCCTTGTCATTTTTTTCTGGGAGAAGAGGAAAATACTTGTGCCAAGTTTTTTCAGTTGTGATGATGGTGTGTCGGGATGGAAAGGCCGATGTTGCTTTGAATATAGGTTAGCGTGTACGCTTATTATCATAACGAGCAAGGGGTTCTTCTATAAAAAGTTTTGAACTAAAAATCTTCAAAAAATAAAAGTTGCTATTATTATTACTGTGTTTGCAAATTCTCATATTATAACATATATTATATAATATACGCAACATCGTCATCACCCGCTAATAATAAATTATACAATATTGTACCTCATTTGAATGAATAATTTATTCGAATGTTTACTATTTTTGAGTAGGATTATGCATCATCACGTATGTCCCTGTGTACACGATCATAATTCTTGCTGCTCGCATACTCAAGTACTCGCACGTACTTGATTTTCATCATTTTTTTCAACATTTTTTCTCTGAAAACTCATCATCACGTTCTTTGTGAATGCTTGTGTTGAATACTGGTACATACGTAGGTATATAATATAACTTACATATTTTGGCATCGTGCTCATTCTATACAGAGAAGTTAGGTACATTTATGCAACCCTTCATCATTACATCACACGCAGTTATTTTCAAAGAAAAGGGAGAGAAGGGTCCTCCATTTCGTACTCGTATTTCGGTGACTACCTAAATTACTTTGTAATGAGCCAAGGGCTGAAAAGTCATTTATCAACGAGTTGAGCAAATTGGGTCTGCTCTGTGGCTTTTCAGTCTGTCTAAAGAAGGAAGGGCGGAAATGAATGCGTTTTTGCAAAAAAAACTGTATTCCCTTTACTTATACAAAACAAACATGTAATACTGTTTATATTTTGTCTATGTATTTTCCAGTAAATATAAATGCTTATTTGTATACTTTATTGTGATTATTATTATTATGTGAAAAACGTCATCACGTCCTCCTTTCCTCTCTTGACTACTTTTACTTATGTTTCGTTCGTGGTGCTGTTGTTAGCGATGAAAGGTCCAGATATATATGGTACAATATATATTATTTGCCTACATTAGACAAGCCAACTTGTCAGGTTAGCATGTTTTCTCTCCGGTTGGTTTGCTGTTTTTATTATGCATTTTCATGGGATATTGCTTGCCAAAAACCGTGAAGAAATAAAGGAAAATAATATAAGACGACGGCAGCAACAGCAAAAAATTCGCTTTTCCCGATAAAGCCTATATAATGTCTATTGTTGTTGCTACTTTGTATAACATTTCTCTGGTTTGGTCCTGGTCACGGTAGAAGCCGAGCCGATAACATGGCCGGAGAAGAGTAAAAAGGTGGAGAAAAAGTTGTATATTATTATATTTTACTGTTTTCTTTTGTATTTCCTGCTTCCACAGCCATCACATCATCATCATCAACAACAACAACATGTAGAAAGGGGCAAGCAGTAGTAGGAGGAGAAACAGAAAGCAGAGTAGCGTGTAATATGTTTATTTTGCAAAACGAAACATTTTCATTTGTTTGTAGACAATTTTAACAAATCGTTTTCCCAAGTCACTCATATACATGCATATCATTATTACTACACATTGCTCGCGCTTTCTCTCTCCCCCCATCTTTCTCTCTATCGGTATGCATAACATTTTCATTGAAAATGTAAATAGAAATATGGGACAAATGGGCTAGTACTGAGAAAAGAAACGTTTTTCGAGTGGTGCTAGTCGAAGCGAGAAAGAAAATAAAACAAACAGAAACAAGCTTTAGAAATTAGTGGAGGAGAAATAAAAGGGAAATATTATGTGTGTAGAAATGCCACTGTAAGCAAAGCTATATATGTATGTGTGGAGTCTTAGCTAGTCTATAGAACAAAAAAAGTTACAATTTGCGTATTCATATCGTACGGCCCAAGGAACGACAGCAAGAAAATGAATAAAGAAAGAAAAGAATTAAATAAAGTTGAGTTGGACAAGAGAAGGAGCAGAGTGGTTATTACTCTTGTCTTTGTTTCGTGGAGAGCAGCAACAGTAGCAGGCTACTACAACACTACAACTTCCATCATGTTTACATTTACAATCACCACCACCACACCATCATCGTTTTTGCTGCTGTCACTTTTGTGAAACGTAGTAAACAGCAATAGTGGCTAAAGCACTGCGGAGATGAAAATTCTTGGAAACGATTTTCCCAGAACAAAATGACAAATACCACAGGCAAGATTCCAACTAGCCAAATAGGTCGTCTCAAGTTTGGAAACCATTTGCATGCCCGCTCCTACAAACCATTTATAATACTAGTCAACTCGTTTTGTGAAAGGAGAAAGCCGTCGTGAAAGAGTGGTAGCTTGTAAGTTGTAGTAGTTTGTAGTTATTCGTTTCAGTACAATCTCATCTGCTACAGCTGCTTACTAGAGAGAAAAAGCAAAATGTCAGTCAGTTTCCTTTCAAGACGGAAACATTATGTACGAATTAAATAGGGACATATTTTCTGCTTGCTGGCTTCTGCTATGCTAGCACGTTTACTTAAAACCCATGTATCATATTACTTTTCTCATGTAAGTCTGACAATGAGAAAAATGAAAGAAAAGCTATTTTCAGTCTACTTTGTCCATTCCATTTGTTCACGTGCTTTCATTCTTTTTCCTTGGTTTTTTACCATTGTAGTTTCCTCTCCTTGTCCCGTGTTTCTGATCAAAACAGTGATATAAACTAAATACACTATATAGCTACTTGTACGTTGTACCCGTACACACTTTGAATTATCGTCTGCATACAAAATACTTTCACGACTTTTCCTTTTGTTCCTTTCCTTAACAAACTTTTACTAATCGACTGCCTGGTTTGCCAGTCTCTTTTTTTCCTGCATATGTGTATTAGTTTCCCCACCAAAACTATAACAACAATCTGAACAAAATAATCACAAGGAATAGAATAAATGATGACAAGGGTACAAACAGGTTTTGCCATTAGGCGGTATCAATCATATTCTTGCCTTTTACTCTTTTCTGATAAATAATAATATTATGACCTTCCATTTTACTTCTGATGGAGAATCTATACACATCATATTACGTGCACTGCTTGCATGCGTGAGTAACCATAAATTATAATAAGCCCACACTACTTTCACAATCCCACGGGTATAATTATTAAAACTCTCTCTTCCTTTTCCCTCTTCAATCCAGTCTCTTTCATATAACCACACACAAAAATAAACACAGGCAGTGGTGGATAGCAAGTCTTTAATTGAAAGAGTAAAACGTACACAATGGTTGACGGGCTTGGCATAAAGAGAAATAAGAACAAGAACTACATATATCATAATATTATGCATCTATAAAAAGATTTCTTTTATTGATAAATGTGTAATGCTGGTATCGTTTGAGCATTGATCAAATAGGAAGTTGTATATGCTTATAGTGTATTCACGGTGGAAGGCAGCTCTTGATGACGATGATGATTTTACGCATAAACGCATGTAGGTAAATAAGTTGAGAAAAGGGGAAAGCAGTAAACTCAAGCGTGTAATATAGTAATAGGTCGTCCCCCTTTTCATAATGTTTCCCATTTTTGTTATAATGATGATGATTATTTCACTTCATTTCATTTTCTCCTCGTTCTATTTATTTGCTTTATGTTGTTTAGTTGTTGATGATGATGGTGGTGATAACGTGGACGATAATACGCAATAATAATATTATTCTAAGCTATTTCATTTGGCGTCAACAACCCCTATCCTAACAGTTTGGGTCAGAATGCTAGTAGCTTTTGTTTCTTTCTCTTTATAAAATAAATGGATTCGGATGTGTAATAAACAGTCACCACTATAAGATATTTTAATGATATTATGCTGGTTATCAACTGAATTAGAGTGCATTACTAGTGAAGAAAACATGTCAGTGGTATAGGTATTGTATCAACGGCAGCTTAAGAGTGTGTGTCTGTGATGGCATGCATGTACAACAATAAAACATTCAGCATTCATTAATTTACCAAAAAACTGTGCATTTCCAACCAAAAGTAATTTTTACTGCCTCGTCGTCCTGTTCTTTTCTGTAATTACAGTGTGCATTAATTCATCCATAAAACGAGTTTATATATTTCACGAGGGAATATAATGAAACTGACCTGATAGTAAAATAAAAGTAAAAGAAAATAATGCGGTCAATGTAGTGATAAGTCATCTTTTAAGGACCATTCCCAAAAATCCTATGCATATTAATTAGCAAATTAATGGTACGAAAGTAAGTTGAAAACGTTCAAACAACAATTCACCATGCACATATGGCTACTTTTGTTTTCTTTACTGAAGGAACACAAAAATACAAACCAACAGAATGCATTTTATATGTTACCTGCTATTAAAACTGTGAACCCTCCACGAATTATTGAAAGCGTTGGTTTTTGTAGATGCTTGACTATATAGCTACACATCCTCAACAGACCAATAAGAAATAATGTGAGTTCTGAACTGCTGCAAGAAAATTAAAACATTAAAGTGCGTTAACCCAAAACTGATACCGTTTTAGATCTCATTACTGACTCTTCAAAATTCTACTCAAGCATAAATACGTTCTATTTATTTTCATGGTGTGCTTGGTCTTTATTCCGCTCCAATTCAGTGATTTTTTGTAGCAAACTTGTCTGCTGCTGCAAATGCAACCATACGTACTACTCCTATAATTACCGAATTGATCGTGAGTACCAGAATGGGAATGATAGACCACGGGAAAATGCAAGCTGTAACTCACATTGTGGCAGCACCACTGTTGTTTCTACACGATCTACTCCAGTTACAAAGCATGGATGCAAAATGTAAAAAAGTTTTTAAATGCCTTAGCATTTTTTGGCATTCTTACTAATTCGAACAAACTGTGCTTTATATTCAGTCCCATCCATCATTCGCTCAACTTGTTTGAAGGGAAATGCAGTTTTGGTCCATTGTTATCACCATCTTTCTAAAATGTATTCGTCGGAATAGGTCATGTATGTGAGTCTGCTTTGCAGATAAAGAGACTTAGGAACTGCAGTAGTATCGACATGAAAGGAAAATGCTAAGAAAAAGTTTTACCCGTTTTTTGCCTTTTAAAAGCTTGATCGGTTTAAGCTGCTGAGCTAGTACTTTTTTTGCAGCCAGAAAAAACTTTCGCTCAAAAACAGATAGTTAGCAATATCTTCTTTTTTTCCAAGTTTCCTATCATGCACTCACAGTTTTAGCGGCAAATGTTATACTACTATTTTCTACTACTATCACAAAGTTACTTTGGTTTGGTACAACCCCTTTTCTTTCCTTTATAAGTTGATAGGTACACGCACATTTAAATACACATGCCGTATCGATTTTTAAATTGAAATGAATGCCTACGCATATACCAGTATAGCAGGAGCATAATAAAACTCGCGTTTCTTTGATCCACTGTTTTTTCGTTCTCTATGACTTTACAATTATATATGTGGTTTGCTTATTTTACTCCTCTTCTTTTCTTTGATTTTCCCCATCAAACAAGTACTAAGCAAACTTTATTCATTCATATATACAGAATGAGAATGAGATGTGCTCGTAATAGGGAATGAGGACGGTAGGGCAACAAATAAAAGTAACTATCTAGATTTGTATGCATGCCAGCCAGCATCATTTACGTAAGCACGATATTGCCACAGAGCAGCTAAACCAACCCAACCCGCATCATCGTCTCCTTTTCTTTTTCTTGACTCACTTGATCTTTTTGATATTAAGTCTTTTTGTACTTTTACCTCCACATGAACCTTTTCAAATATACATTTCGAGTATTTAGTCATGGAAAACGGTTGGCGTTCATAAAGCAATTGCTAAAAATAGCACAAGTGTACACATACTCAACCGCTCTCGCTTCTCGTTCCAAAGAAGAAAAGTGTCTGTGTATGTATTGTATGTACATATGCATGCATGGTAATCTATCTTTTCTATCTATCTATCCACCACATTAAAAGCTATAAAATATCGTATTACACCGAAGAAGATGATGACGATGATGTGGAGAAACTAATAGTAACTACTGCATACTCGAATGTTCATACTGGTAGAAATTGAACGTGTTGGATTTTAGGTACTTTTCTCTCTGTTGCTTTCCCTTTTCCTTTACTTTCTCTCATTCCCTTGGCTAAAAAAGCTGCCCGTCTCGCTTCGTTTCCCGTCACTCCTTTATTTATGCCATGTCAAATGGGAGTACTCGGGTGATCCTTTCCTCTTGAGATTTATTGGAAGCACTCTGAGGAGCATATATATGATATACATACAACACGTTAATATCGAATGGTATCCAGCCAGTGAAACACAGACATTAAGTACACTTGATATGCATAAAAGTTAATTCCCTCGTAGCAGTAGTTTCCATCACGCCATATGAAAAGAAAACCAGAAAGACCGAGAGCAGACAAAGTTATTATAGAGCTCAAACACCAAACACCACTAGCATTAATACCGCGTCCACCTACACAACCGCCACCACCATCACACGACTCGACATTGCGTTTTGTTTCATGTACCCTATATGAATGAACCCTTTCCTTACCCTCGATTCATCGTCAGCTTGTCTGTGATCATGCATACCTCCCGCTGTTTTCCTACTAAAATAAGATCACTGCCGCCGTAACCCCAACAGCTAAGCGCAAGTTCTATTTTTGTCCAACTCCAGTAAAAAAATGTACATCCTAACATGGTATACGTTGAACACAAGTGACCACCTTTTTCCTGTTCCGGCTTGTATCCGTTTTTGGTCAAACTATAACATATTTATAGCTTCGAAAATTTCATCGACCTCATATGTTTGCTTAGGCATAAACACATATTCAGTAGAAATGCACTGTATAAAATACAGACAGATGCTTTTTATTACTACCTTTTCTTTTTCTACTTCTTATAAGAAGTAAATAATTATACAAGGTTGAATGGACAAAGTCTAGTAATTAGTGAAAACTTCTTTGAAGGGCCCTTTTACCCCCTCCTCCAGCTACTTCCAAGCAAAAAAGTCATTTTTTTCAGGGCTTGGTTCCTCTCTTCCATTACTGCTTAAATCTAATTGTTAATTCAAAAGGAGTAAATGTACGTTTGTTGTTCTTGCTGTTGATCTTGTTTTTCTCTAACTCTTTGTTTATTTTCGTCTTTTCTCTATATTTTTGTAACAGGGGAGCTCCCAGCTGCAATGCAAACTGGAGGACAAATGCCGCAACAAATCCCACTCAGCTTCTGTCTCCTATCCAGTGTCATCCTGATTTTCGTGACGTCTTAAATTATTCAACAGGAGAAAATAGAAGAGAGGAAAAAAAGAGTTAACAAACTTGAAAATGCTACTACTACTACAGCTTTTTTCTTTACCGTCAACTATTTATATACTACTCCATTACAGCAACCTATCTTTAAAAATATACACAATTTTTCGCTACAAATATATATAATATGTATGTATATATCACGGGGAAAGGAGAAAATGAAATAGCATCTCGTCTCTACTACACAGAAAAAAACTCACGTGGACATGACATATGTGTTTTCTTGAATTTTTATTACTACAAAGAAAAGGAGGAATCAAAATTACGTATCTGCTGCTGCGGAACTAAAGACTGCTGCTGTTTAAAATTCTGAAAGTGCTTCAGTTACTACTTTGTACTTAACAGGGACAAGTCTCTTTTCTGTTGAAAAAATACTTCTTCAAGTGAATGACCCAACTCGAACTTTCTCTCTGCCATTTTCTCTACAACCCTGTGAAAATAGGGACTTCTCCAGGCAAAAAAAGTTTTTAATGACGACATAGATGATGAGAACAATGCTGCTCAACTGTAATGATGACAGAATATCATGTAGCGTCAAGTTTATATCATCATCATAACACGTCTGTCAAAAAAAACCTTGGTGCTCAGCTCCATTTTTATCAGGGAAAAATGTATATCTGCAAATGTGACAAATCTAAAAATAGGTATGTAACTTTTTAATGGGAATGTAAAATCCTTCGAGATGAAACTTGTGCATTTTAGATACGTAATAATTAAACTGTAATTAAAAACGTTTATCGAGCATTGTTAATTTCTAATCAAAAGTGCAATCCCAAGACATCTCCATGCATCCTTACCGTACCGTGAATCATGTTTGCTATAAGAAATAAGCTACAAAAAATGGCCGGACCATCATCATCACGTTACATACATACGTTGTTTGTAACTAATTATGACAACGTTCTAAAGTGCTGGTGACTGTGGTTCATGTTGGGAAAATGTAGTCCCAGAACAGTCATTCTGTCGTGGTTTCTCAGCCCGTCAAGAAATAAGTTGCTAATTGGTCACGACATTTGACTGACGACAACACCCGTTCTCCCACCCTAGCGTTGCGGTGTGCTGCTGTCGTATTTTGGACAATGTTTTAAAATCCTAACTGAAATTTAATTACTGACTCATAGTTTTCTAGTAAAACTCGCAATAATACTAGATTACTCAAATGCATACACATAATATTATATGATGAGTCAAGTGTGTTTATAGTGAATCTAGTAGGTGGAAGTATGTGTGTTACGGTGAATAGCTTTAAATAAATTCCGCAGCAGCAGAAAAACTTTAGTTTCGTGGAAAATGCAAGGGGTCAAGTCTTTTTGGCATTATAAAGCCATTATCACTCTTGCACCATTTGACGGAAAATTCTCCTACAACAGAATAGTCATAGTAAACAGAAAAATCTGAATGGCACAGTTAAATGTTAGTGGTTATAATATATAAGTCACTCTTACCGCAGACAACTAATTTGTACACTTACTTTTATGAAAAGTATGAGATGAAAACTGAAACAAATGGTCGGACCGACACTAAATGTACATATAATATGAAAAAAGCACTGCAGTTATAAATGTTTACTGCATCCTTGTTACAACGAGCTGTACAAATTTTTGAAGAAGCTTATCACAAATACGTTAACCCATTTTACATTAACGAGACGTACAACAATTAACAGTAGAACAACTTGAACTATTTTTAAGGTAAGTTGTTTCATTCTCTTTTCGATGTATACATTTTCCCTAGATGTAATGTACATTTTGGCTATTATCTTCTCTGTATTGAAAAACAATGTTCTTTGATCATCTACAAAACATACAATTTAACTAACTTTGTTATTTTGTATCTATTTTTCATGATTTAAAGAAGATACAGCTTAAACTGGCTGGAAAAGTGCACAACCGTAAATAATTCAGCTAAGGAATCTGCTTACTATATCGAACAAAGTTAATTCTCCCACTGCTACAACTATTGTAAATTTATGTCTATTTGCTTCACATCCAAACGTCATCATCATTATCATAATCATCATGACAGAGAGAAGTCATCAGCAACCAATAACCACCAATCATGGAGATTACTATTATCGAACATAAAGAGAGAAGAACTCTAAATAGACATGTTTTAGTGAGTTTCTCTACAAAGTGACAAACAATAAGACTGTGAACACGTAAATATTTAAATTGACGTGTGGGCAAAAATGTTACATGTGTGCTTGCGTTTGTGAAGGTTATAAAAGAGATAAGCGTTTTGTAAACAATAGATGGTATAATTCACAATTTAATTTAAATGTCATAAATATATATAGTATATTCTAAAAATACCAAAAAAAGAGAAAATATTTGTAACCCTATTGTAATCGCATATTCGTATCGTAATCGTCGTCGTCGTAAACCGTCGTCAGTCAGTCAGTCTGACTATCAATTAGGGTTTGTTTGTGTGAAACAGAAAGTATGAATGCATTTTTACTTAAAGTGATGTTTTCTCCCTTCTCAACGGCATGAAGCTTATTGTCAGCAGCAGTTATAAATAAGAGTGTTGCACAGTTTACGTAACTTGTTTTTCCTGTCCCTCTAAATTTATTAAGTCTGACAATGATCATCGCCATATCGGCAACCGAAACAGCTTATTCAGCTATTTTTATCAGCACGTTATTTAACGGCAACAAATAATTGTGGGTGATATAAAAGGACATTGTGTTGTTGTGTGTGTATGTGCTATATTTTTTTGCGGCGATGTAGTGTCATGCCATGTCAAGTCGTTATAGTTAGTTTTGTTGTGGTCGTTGTTCTGCTAATAGTATTTTATTACTTGACAATCCCATTCAATCCATCTCCCTTCTCATCACCATCATCACCACTATCGTCGCCATTCCTCTTTATATTTTTTGCTGATGTACTTCAATTGTTATTGCTGTTAGTTGTGTAACTATAAAATTGTAGCCGTAATCATACAGAATGTACAGCACTGAACATACTTGCCAGAATAATATGTTCTACCAACAGTACAACACGGTTACTTCCCTTTTCAGGACTGAGGACAGAAAAGATAGTATAGCGTGTATAGAATATGATGATGATGTAGAGAACCGACAGATAAAACGGACCCTGTCAGCATTCCGCATGAAAACTGGCAAAAGTGCTTGGCGTTGGCATTTCTCGCTGTTGTTACTTTTTAGCTTGATGATAATAATAATAATACCATATAGATTAGATGGGCATTTAGGTCAATAATATTTTCTAAGCCATAAAATAGGCCACGCCAATGAAATGTACACAAAATACATAGGTATAACATGTTTATATAGACAAATGAGGATATTGTCCGTGTAACCAAACTGGTCAGCGAGAAACTGTTCATAAAACGTATGTAATAACCGTTTATGTTTTCTTATTCTCCTTTAAAAATAGCTTAAGTGGATGGGAGTGTTGTGTTTAGTTTTGTAGTGTACCAGAGAAAGAGAAAAGAAAGCAGTAAAGTAAGTAAAAAGTAAATGGTTCTTGCTAGCTAGCCCTTTCTGGCCTGATCATCACTGTAGTTGTACAGCTACAGCTGCGATTTGCTGAATAATACATGGATCACCATTGAATGAAGAAAGCAAAATGGTAAAAAGAAGAAGCACATCGTATGCATTGGAGAAAAAACTGCTACACAGCTTCAGTTTCAGTGAAGCAAGCAGCAGTAGTGTGCAAAAGTGTTGGTCCAAAAAATGGCACAGTTCCATGATGATCATGATCACGACTATGACCAGAAGATGATACGATACGATCAACTTGATGATATTACCAAGATACCAACAACTCCTGCATAAAACCTTACACTACATTATGTATCTATCTATAGGATGTCCAAGTCTTATTCTTACGGACACAACACACAAAAAGTAGCAGCACCAGTTTTTTTAAACACGAGATGAGGAAAAAATGTGATGGCGGCGGCAGTGGTGGTGATATGACCATGATGATGATAGTAAATGATAGGATGAGAGAACGGTTACTTCCTTACGGGACAAGACGTGCCGTGCTGCGCTCCCATAAGCCATTTTGTTGCTGAAGAAAAAAAACCATTTTGGCAGTGTTCTACTGGACCAGTCTTGTACGAAAAATGGTGAAGGGTTCGGCAGCAGCAGGAGTAAATATGTAGTACTACTGCATAATACTATAAAAGTTAAAATATTTCTTAAATGTTGTTTTTCTCTGCTTACAATTACTTGGCCGGCGCCACACACACATGTGCGCATCCCGACTATAACAGTTAAGGGAAAAAGAAAGTGTAAAGAGAACGTTAAACAGTACCTTTCTCCTACCGCACTATTAGACGTATAGTAAGCGAATATATGTACATAATACATGTTGTATTATGGAGATACCATCACCAATAAAAAAATGGTCATGAACGTCCGGTGGTGCCGGTGGTTTGGTTGGTGTGCTATGCTGTTGTGTCAGCCCTGTCTATACGGATCAGCCAGAAGAAACGTCCGCTCGTCTTTATTATTATCAGAGAAAGTCAACGTTTGCTCCAGTTTTTTTGTACACGCTTACTCAACCCTTGCAGCTCTGCAGCAGCCAGTAAATGTTAAGAGTAACGGCAGGGATTGACGTGGACAACTTGAGAAACACACATTTCCAATTGTCCTTGTCTTGTCAGATTTATCATGAGTGTGTTGTCGTAGAGCGTAACATTGTTATTTCCTTATTACTATCATCATCATCATCATCGCCTCATGTGAAAGGACTTTCAGTTATTCCATCCATACTGAATAAGCACTTGTCTTTTCTGCGCCGAATTTTTGGATGGGCAAATAATGATTTTTAGGAGATATATTGTATGTCTGTGACTGTCTGCTGGATGTGCGTACATCTTTTTGGGAAAGTAGGGTATTTTTAGATTACGGTTTATATGATGTTGTTGATATCTGTAGTCAAGTAGGGAAATAGGTGTACTAACCCACATGTACATAGGTAGGTACATTCATAACCAATATCAAAATCAAAACATACATACGAGCCATGATGCTTTTGTGCTGCTCGTCACGGCTAAACAAAACAATGCTTATTTTAATTAAAAAGCTCTTTAGAAGTCTTATAAGTAGAAGGTATATAAAATTAGGGTATCAGTAGAGCGAAGAGGAACACTGAATTTGGAACTGATAATGTGATTCGCAGTTGTAGGCTACTTTAGCAGTAGTAATATGATAGATTATATCTCTAATTATCATAACCACGTTTCCAATAGTCTTATGTACTGTTCTAGGAAATAATGAAATTGTTTGGCAAATACTTGTATATGGTACAACAACAACAACTTTATATTTTAAATTAACTAGGGGTAATTCTTTCCAGTGAAACGATTTTAAATCCAGTCTAATTAGGTAACATAATCACTAATTGTAAGCTTTAGCATTTTTACCTACATATTTGTTAAGAAGAATTCTTATGACTGTATCATATAAGAACCTCGGTACATAATTATAAGAGTTGACTTAACGGCTAGCAGCTTATAACAGTTAGGATTAAATTAGGGCAAAAGTAAAAAAAAAATATTTTGCAAACTATGTGAACTTAAAACTATGTGCACAAGAATGAATGTGGTTTAGCTGATAAAAGCTGTTTTTCATCTGAGGGAAGCGGAAATATTTTGTAGGTTCCTTCCTACTAGCAAGCGGGTATTACCCAATTGTGTGGGAAATATACAATTTGTTTATATGATAAACGGTAGGAGTGAGTGCTTCAGGAAATAGGACATACTTTTTGCTAAACTCTCTCATAAACACGTCAGGATTATCGTGGTCTACGAAACTTTGCATTTTCTCTCTCTCTGTTCTCGGTATGCAGTTGATTTGTTTTATCTTACTTTAATTAGAAGAACGTTGCTCTATTACTTAACTGGAGGGGTCACATCACTTGGGACTCGTTTCAGTGAAAGTACTCTGAACTTATTTATCATAGCATGGAAAACTAAAAGGAGTAATGTGTATATAACTTATATACGGTATATATATTTGATACGAAAAATTCGTTTACTTTAGATAGAAAATACTTCAGTAATATATTACGTATGAATGGACGTCTGCTCACAACAATCAGATAATATTGATTTTGTACAGTAGCGATAGGTAATTCTCTTGGCAGTTTCTGATTTATCATGTTTGCCTGAATGTTCTCAGACTTTTTCTAGATTTTCTACCGTATGCTTAGGTATAATCTACACACAGTAAACAGCAAAAGAAGGGACTGTTCTCGTGTATAGTTTTGTAGATCGTATAATAATGACTCAAAAATAATCCATACCACTTATGCAATGGTGTTGTAGTGGCAAGGAAGCAACAAATGAGCAAATAATTTTATCTTAAAATCCTGTTCCTCCCTCCAACAAAATGCCAAGGTTGAATAATAATTGAGCATAGAGTAGAGTAGGAAGTAAAACGTAATAGGTGGTAGGATGGTGATGAACATTATATTTTTTGATTATATGATAGACGGAACAAGGGCAAAAGCAGAGAAAGCAGGCGAGGCGGATAAAATTATGAAAATCCTGTTTTCAGCTTGCAGCTGCGAATTGTTTCCGGCAAGGGCATACATGCATCCTTTCTAGCTTCAGCTTTATTTCTTCTTGCAAAAAATTAGATTATGACTTACACAGAAATAGGATAGTTATTGGTTAGTTAGCCTAATTTGTAGAGCAAGAGATTATCTACTATAATAATATATGGCATATAATGATGATCTATAATAAAAATATACTTAATCTAAATATAGCTTTAATATATGAAATATGATATTTATTATGGAACAAACTATCCATAAGAAAGATGAAGGTTTCTATACACCGAATCAGTCTGATGATATTCAAATTTGCTCCAAGAAATTTATGAATAATAGAATTAATTATGTGTAAGAACCATAATAAATCATCCGTGTACATTCATACAAATATTTATCATTATATTATGTAACCACTACCGTATATATCTAATATCTAATCTAGATATATCTAATAACGTATCCTAATGTACAAAATAATATATTTTGACGATGACGACGATGAAAGCGAACTATACTACGTACTTATTGCTGTTGATTATGATGACGTTGGTGGGAGGCTGTACTGGATTCTCTCTTGATGATGATGTATGATGATGTTGCACAAACCAAGCAACTGATATCCTGCGGCAAACGGATAAGCTTACTTGACAAGTTGCTAAATAAAATGGATTATTTGAATAAGATACAACATGTGTAAATATTTTTCAACCTATATACATTCTGTATTACTGTATTATTTATCTAATAACATAAATTAATAGTTATCTTCGTACACACAGTAGTTAAAAAAGTAATACTAAGAATTCAGTGAGTCAATGTTCCAAACTCGCCTCCACAAATTCTCTTTAATCGTCATTTTCGTCGTGTAGCCGAAGTGAATGTCTCTATATTTACTTAAATGTTGTGTAATTATATTAAAATAATATGCTCTCATTCTCTATGATACTGTTTGTAGTTTATCTAATGAATGACGGAGGTGCATACTATAACTAATGAGATGCGAATATGCGAAGCAAACAAGCGTTTATAATCTACTGATGAAGACTTAATTAAGATAACTAATTTACTATATACTAGACTAAGCTTATAATATTGCTAGCATTATTGAGTACATAATGTATAATTCTGTCATTGACAGAGAGAGAGCGGACATACGCGCGTGTAAATATTGCAAAAATAAATAAATGATAAATTCTTAGAAGAATGTAAACAAAATGTAAAATATTAGCATTTTCCGTGTACAATGTTGTAAATATTTTGCTTGTGCTACAACTGTTGAAAATCGTAGAATTAGCCATACAATCAAGTCTAAATCTTCTGGGTAAACACAGGAAGCAGAGAAATTGCATAACCGTTTAGTTCGATCCACCCAACTATATTTTAACCAATGTTGCAAAAATCCTTTCATCTTTGCCAGTCACCATGACGAGTCATTTATGTATTGTGCTGTTTAATATTATAATTACGATGATACCATCTAAACTAGTCTTTGTGGACTTTGATGAGTAAACGGGAAAAGTAGAAATAGAAACGATAATCTGTTTAGCAGTAATAAAATATGTGTATGGTTAGATATTCATGAAGGGAAAATTACATCAGATACTATGGTACTTATTTAAATTATGTGCAAAGCTATATATATTTAGTAGGTACAATTCAGAGCTTGTAAAACAGTCGATTCCTTTGCACTTTCACTTTTACTAGATTCATTTTATCGCAAACTTTCTCTGTTCTGCTTGCCCATGCATGACAGGGATTTGCTGCATTTTTAACTTTTAGTGACCTTGGTTTGCTGTAATGAATCACAAAAAAAAACATTTTTTCCTCATTACAAGTACTAGTTTGTATACAATATAGATAACGGAATCATATAAGTAAGGTATATTATGGTATCTGTATGCACGTTTTTTGTCTATTGTCTATACTCGTAATAAGGTCAACTACTTGTCGCCGTAAATTTTAACATGTGAATCTCATTACTTATTATTATTATATACGGATAGATAACTAGAAAGTACATACTTATAAGAAGTATGCAATCAAACTGTTTCTGGTAATACATGAATGAACAAAAATGCTAATTCTGCTACTCCTTTCTGTTTTTTGTAAAAAAATATAAGCAATTTGTAATCAGTCGTTGTAGTGGTCTATATATCGATTGTTATCGTTATACATTTAAAGGAATATATTTAACAATAAAATATTATGATAACTAAATATGAAAATGAAGAATGAATGTGCACGAGGTGTGACGTGTCAACAAAATATAGTATAGAAGTATGATATTAACAATAATGAATAAATAATACTTACTTACATTTGGTGGTAATTGATATCGTATTGGGACAGAGAAACTCCTGTAAATACATTACATCATAATATTATATTATTGTGCAATTGTGTGTCATTACCATAATATGTATGTGTATATAAAACTATATGTTGAAATTACATTTCGAATTAAATGAACAAGTAAACGTAAACTCGCCGTGTGTATACATCTTAACAGTTATTTTCATCCATTCATATTTAATTTGCATAAACGTTGTTACAACATAAGTGAAAGTGATCTGGCTACAATCTCAACTCACAACCACAACCGTGAACAGTGATATGAAATAATATGCATACCCTTTGGTGTTTATGTAACATTTTCCAGTTATGGAATAAATTACACATTCTAGGTAATTTGTCTAAACAATGTATCAGGTTTGTAACCGGACGGACGTTTGTTTGTATGTGTAACGGTAAGATGAAACTGTACTAAATTACATCGACTGAGATAAATCAGAGATATACAGAGTTCAATATCGTTGCACACAATGCAAGTAAAGTAGTAGCATAAAATGTTCAGTTCTGTGCAAAGAATTGAAATTGCCCCACACTGTCATACAAGTGTTTATGGTAGTTTTTGGCCTTGCTCGAGTTGAATATTAAGTAGGAAAGTACAATATACACAATCAGCAGAAAATCATGTTCTAGAAAGGAACAGCGTCAACAAAATTAGGTGATGTGCTTCTTGAGGCTTTCTAAAAAATGCATGGCAATACTATTGAAGATAAATCAATGCACGAAATGATCAGAGGACCGGTAGTAAGGTTTGAAGTTGACGAATATAATATTTGTTCAAGGTTGTTAGACGACAAATGGAAAAACTTCCCGCAGTGAGTTCCAGCATTTTTAAGGTCTGATTTTGGTACAAATGCAAAAAATTAGAGAGTGGAAGTTGAAGAAAGTACCCATGGAAACTTGAATTTTCGAATAGTTTTCAATACAGAATTATTAGCACATAGATTCACACGTCTTGGCTATACTTGTAATCAAGAGAGGAAGGAAGTATACAGTTTCGTTTCCGAAATTTATGCTTTAGTTATCTTCAAAATCAAGAAAATATAATGTTAAAAAGGGAAAAAAGTGCCAACACAGATGTATATTTTTGCAAGTTGGGATCCCTGATTAAATTTGCCAAAAAGCAACAGTGGTACATACTAAAATTAAGTTTTTTTAGAATTCATAGAAATATGTATTTGAAAATGTACTTAAAAAGTTTGCTTTTACTTTAGTTTATCAATATGTTAGCATATAAAAGTCAGGGTTTACACAACAGGATTTCTTTGAAAAAGAGAAAGACCTACACAGCATAAGCAAAGTATTTTGTGAAAGTAATGGCAGTGTAGGCAGGAAACTAGATTTGCCAAAATGTCAATGTGATTACAATTCTTTTAAGAAAATGGAAGTAAAAATCACTGCTTTCACGTTTCGTTATTCACTACACCATGTGAGACAATGATAGCGATTCATCTTATTTTTTACACTGTATGTATTATTTATATAATTCTAATTTTTGTCACCTTAGCAGAACCACAGAACTAAAAAAACATTAAGCAAATTACGGGAGGACCCGATACATCGGTATAACATATATGCTTGCATTTCGCAAACCAGAACGAGAAAATTAACTAGAGCATACGTATATACATAGGTATATATGCATTATACATGATTGCCAAAGTTCATTCATTCAATTCAACTTTTCCATTATATGCTTCTAAAACATTTCCCATTTAAAAATACACTCTTGTGAATAACTAGCCTCCTTCCAGGGCACGAACATATCGACTTTATTGCTACACCACAATCACCACAAGATGTAATAGATTCCTTCCCAGTGCTGGTAAACGGAAACACTTTATACAAGACACACTAGGAATCTCACGTTGCCCCAGTTCCTTGTAACAATACCATTCGTTCGCAAATTACTTTCCATATATGTGTGTAATTTTCTGCGACATCGAGTACACATCATATTATTATACACTCGGATTTACATATGTCATCCTTTTGTGATTTTCACAAAATAATTTTGCAACCAAATCCCTTTGCCCTCGAAACATTCCATATACAAAGGCGGATAGTTAGGTACAGTTCCCCATGGTTCAGTTCCGGTGACAATCTGCCTCAGTAATCCCTTATTTTACAAGATACAAAAAATGTAATTTACCAAATTACAGATAAGACGACATTCCTCCACTTTTTTGAAATTCTTTTACAGCAGTAGTTCCATAGTCAAAGGAAGTTCAAAAATAAGGAACGGACGGAACAACAGTAGTATCCTCCTCCTCGCTATAAACTTTTCTTCATCAGTTTTCTTTATCCTTCAACAGCCCACACTACAACAGCGCAGACCTTTCATTTCCAGGAAAACCGTCATATGATGATGATAGAAGAGGTCGAACCAGCCAAGCCACAAACGCAAAACCACATAAATCGTCAAGGATGAGCCCTACTCATCTCCCTCATCCTTTTTCTCATATTATTAGTATTTAAGATTGGTAACAATGATGATGTCACCAATTTTCTAAATCCCCTCCTTACATCCTTCCAAATCCCTCAGACCAACCAACTGCATTTTATTATCATGTAAATATACACAAAGCTGATTCTACCATTGCTGCCTTACTACGTCAAAGATGATGATGAAAGGACATAGAAAGATGAAAGTTATCCGGGTTTTGTTTGATGTGGGTCACTCATCCCAATGCAGTTACATGCTGAATCTATGTTATGCACAAATAAAAAATGGAGAATTTTCTTTTACAGCAACCATCCACCATCATCACCAGCGTACTCCCTTGATAATGATCATGCGACATTCTTATTCAATTCAATTATTTACTGTGAGCATACATACCAACCATACAAAAACCCATTGCACCAAAATAAGCCAGTGGACCTTTTCTTTTCAAAGAAGCTAAAAATGTGATAAAATCCTAATGTTGGACAATTTAGATTTTTTGAGATAAATCACATTTTTAAGCCAAATTTCTTTAGAGTCCACAGAAATAACGAAACTAAACATGGCTTTCATCTCAATTCAATCCCTAACGAAATACCAAATGGAATGTTGTTGGCTTTGTAGAAACCAAACACTGGTTGTTGGCTGAGATATAATACAGTACTCGAAATCTTGTGGGTGTAGCCATGTCAAGAGAGATTTCATAGGTCAGCATGCCAAACAAATCAATCAATTTAACAGAACCTCTTCCACAATGCATGATGCTAAATCAATAAGACAGCGACAACACAAGGTCTTTGGTCAACATTAATAATTGACGATTTCGACAATACTTACATTAGTGTTCCCATGTTAATTAAACCTTTCTCATTGATTTTACCATTGATATACTTACACAGTTATGAACCTCCTGAGGAATTGCACTTGTTATTTTCTCAAATCCACAACAACCATAATGACAGGAGTAGTGAGCATCAAACTATTAACAGGCCTACTCTTCCAGTGATCAGAACGAAACGAATATTATCAGCAGGTTGCAACCTTCAATTTTCAAAACGCCATTATACAAGTCAACATTAACTAACGAAACCACTACCGGTCTAAAATACATGTATCATTCCACCTGTCAAGTGTCAGCAGTAATATTTATATCCTAGTCAGTAAGCAGCCACATATGAACAAAGAAAAATCCATGTCCGGTCTCGTCGAGATAAAACCTGTCAAAAGCCTACATCCTGTTCTCTTTCACCACCCAAGTCCATTTAACAACTTCCACGCTTCTCATCACCCGGCAGCGCACACAACAATGCAAAAACGTACTTAGAAAACTCCATTACTTCTTTATCATAACGAAACCGTTAAAGAAGTAGGCAGATAGACAGGCAGGTCTGCAGCTGGCACATGGTACATCCTCTCCTCTCCATTCACTCATTCCCCCTCTTTCACTCACTCACTCTAATATTACTTTTCTTTTTTCTTCTCAACCGTGTTGGGTCGACGGATGTTGTTATTATGTGCAAGCAGTCATGTGTAATTCACACTGGTCATTATATATATACCAATCTACATACAAATACCTATAAATATGGTGTTTGTACACTAACACACTTTCCTCACATATTTTCGCCGTTATGTGCCATCACTGCTATTTTCAGCCTATCCCCCATCAAAGCATCATTATTAGCCCATCTATATGAAAGGCAGCATAGGCTATACAGAGGTAAATAGTTGATAGCTTTTTTTGTTGCGGCAGCAGTTCACTCGACTTGCCTCTACCCCTGTGTTATAAAAACTTGTAATGGATGTATTAAGTACTTGTACGGCGGAAAACAGCACTATAATGTGAGTCATCATCATCATCACCATGAGAAGCAGAAACACCAGACATTGCAGTACTAGTCTCTAAGTTTTTCCTCTTCTTTTTTTATCGAAATCCTTTATCTTTTCTTTACAGACAATAGGAATCCTCCACACACTTTTATTCCAGAGAGACTTTCAATAAACCATTGATACTATACAGGCATCACTGCCGCCAACTATCCTTGCTCTTGTGTGTGAGTGAGCTGATGATGATGAGCTCTTTTCCCTTTATTATTGCCACCACCACAACTCCGGCAGTGCACCAGCACGCTTATAGTAGACTTGTATCTGAGGAGGTACTCAAGGATATATATAAAAATCGACTTTTGGATTATTACTCAACTCTCGAAAAAAGGCTTGAAAGTCAGTAGGTAGGTACAATACACCAAGCACGAGGCGTAAGGAGAAGAAGAATAAGGGCAGTAAAGTGCGGAAACGATTGCTAACCAACGCCAACGAACTTGCAGAAAGAGAAAAGAAAATGGGTATATATATGGAATGATGAAAGAGAAAAGAAGGCTATTATATAAACCGACGAAAAAAGTTTTTTGCCGATTTCTTTTTCGCGCTCTACTTTTTTCTTTTGCTGGAAGTAAGTACTTACTTCATGATGGTGTTTTATCTGATCGACATATATATCGACGGACAAGAAAAGAGAATGATGATGAAGGTGATGATGATGATGATTACATAGGTTTGTTTGGGAGTTCATGGACAGCACATACCATCGGCAGCTGTGATGGCTTTTGAAACATAAGAGGAGCAAAAGGACGGGAAGCAATTGTTCGTGAATGAATGAACGGGTTGTTCAGGTGAAGGTTGAAGGATGCGCAAAAATAGACTAAAGTGAATGTAGTCTGCTAAACTGAACGAAGAAAAGGCGGCCACAAGTAATTATTTCCATTATATATAAGGTGTCGATGTTGGTGAGTGCGTACCGGGAAAAATTGAGAGCGAGAAATCACTTTCATTCTCATTTCCGCTTCCCTTCTCTCGTCATTTTTATCAACATCACTGTATGCCATACTGCGTAGGTACCTAATTTATCTGAACAGAAAAGGGTGTATAACTTATAACATAACCATTATTGCTTGCTACCTGAGTACCTGTGGTTGTGGTATCACATTTTATTTTTCCCCGAGCAACTTTTCTATTTATCATTTTTACTTTTGCAACGACGCAACAAACGCAAAGTTTCTGTGAACAGACACTTGATTGTAAATTAAAATGGTTTGCGTTTCATAACACAACCGGTATACAAGACCACACGTAACGTTGTAATGACTTGTGCTGCTGCATTACATTTTAATGGACATGAATTATAAAACTTGTACTAACAGCTTGCAATTTACCATTTCAAATGAAATGAATGTTTGTGATAAAAAAGTTTCTCTTTAAACTTTGACAATTATTGTTTCATTTACTTCACCATTGAAATAACATACAAATTATCGTATATAAAGAAACAACGGGAGCAAGAGAAAATTTATGACTACTGCAAAATACATCATGATGATGACTGGGAGAAAATGGGAAATAAATGCAAATGATTCAGAAGGCATTGTAGTAGCAAGTTCGTACATGATGACTGGAGGGAAAATGCAATTACAAACAGTTCACCAAGCTTGCTACTACGCATTTTGCATATACATATATAAACCATAACTATTATGCATAACTCCAAAAAACTTGTGAATGCACTCATTACATAATGTACTTGATTATTTTTATGGGACTGTTCACAGTTTTGTGAAATCAGCTCTTGTATTTGTCATTTCTGAATAGGGTATTATTATTGTGTACAAGTAAAACAAAAAATGAAGCAGGCTTCTTCGTCGTATTCCTTTTAAAAACGGAAAGAACATTTTGAATGATTGCATGAATAAATGTTCAAGTGGAATGAAACGGAAAAGAGAAAATGTAAAATGTCATGTTGGTGAAAGTGAAAGTGCATTTCCTTCTGTGTCGCCGCACCACAGAGCTCCCCCTCGTTTTTTTCTCTTTCTCACAAAACATGCACTTGTACTTCTGCTCCCTTCTTTGGAAATAATTCCATCTGCGTCTAGTAAAAATGATGAAGAATATGATATACTGATGAAGATAAATGAAAAATACGCTCCCGTCTCTGCTCAATACATTTTCATTTACTGCAACCGCAGTCAAGCACAAACCACTCATTTGTACCGTTCTCCGTATTCATTTCTCCGAATTGGCGTAAATGAACCGTCAGTATACACTCAAAGCAGAAAATCGGGAATAGTAAAAATAATAATAAAAGAAAGGGGAGAAAAAAGGAGAAAGTGAAAGCGGAAAAATTAGGTTTCGTTGCTTTGGTAAATTACGTAAAAAGAAGGACGGAAATAATTAGACCAACTTTTCTCCCAATAGGAAATAGTAGTCCTGGGTATTCAGAAATACATATTGAATATTTTTTTACTCTGTATTCCCTTCTCTGTTTTCAAGTATGCATTTCTGTGTACACATTTTTCCACTCTGTTGGCTGCCCTACTTTTTGATTAATGCTCAATGCATAACACACACGACAGCCAACATTCTCATACATGCATTTACTAACTTGGTAAGTTGTGCCAAGGTTATCAACGAAAGGTTATCAAAATCATCACTGCGATTACAAATCCCACTCACGTCCACTTTTGTACATACATATCCCACCGCCAGCACCTATCGAGAAGGAAATGCAGCTTGATGCTGATAGTAATGACGATGGTTTGGTGTGACGTGATGCAGGGTGCGGCGAAAGGGAGAGAAAAAAAACTAACACTGAGAACAATCGTGAACATCAACGCAACATGGGGAAAAGATGGAATGATATGGATATGAGTTGCCGTTATGCATTTTGTATGTATGCTGAGATGGATTGCTGTAGAACAGAAAAAAATACATATACCTACCTACCTACGTTTACGTAAAAAATAGCTGAAGCGAGCTTGATTCCATGATTCTGATTAAATTTGCATAATGCACTCATTCATTCATGAAGTCGATTCACCAGTCATCCATCCATATACATGCATGCGTGCACCACGTGTACAAGACTCACCACATGAATTATTGCTGACAATGGTGATATTCAGATTAAATATATGCTGCAATATACCAATACCTCACTCCCCTACCCACCTTTACCGTCAAGAAAGCGTACATATGGTAGTTGAATGGTGGTGGGTGGATGGGGTGGAGTTTTTCTTACCGTTGCGATATCGGAGCAAAAAGTTGAAGAGAGCAAACGACAATTGAATTTAGAATCCCTAAATATTATGCACAATGGGATTGTTAAGAACACCGGCACTGTTGTGGCTGTGCAAGTGGAATAGTAATGATTGCTGCATGCACGGTTCCTTTGACTTAGCACAGTGTCCTGGATAATAATTTCCTAGAAAGGTTGAAGAATAATGAAAAACCTGTGAAAAAGAAATGACGCCTCTGCAGGAGGGCATATCCACAATCTCACCAAAGTAATACCCAGGGAATACGGAAGTTATTTACTGAATCGTGAAGAAAAAAACGTCTTGTGTCCGAAAAGGAGCTGGAAGAATGGTGATTATGACAAGGGTAACGGTGACGGTCTATTAAGTAACATGGGGAGCGGAAAGGAAATAAATCAAAGGAATATGGTTAAGAGAATAGGGGAAAATATAATACGTAATGAATAATCAGTAATCGACGACATATTGTGAGAGCTGTACCGTGAGCACCACCAACCATGCAAAGCACCAGATCAAAGCCCACAACAAACGCCGGTGCATGCAGCATAGCATGAGATCAACCATCACCGTGAAAATTAGTACAAGAAACAAAGGAACCGAGCTAGGTCAGAAGTAAATATCCTTTTCTCGTATCCAGGAAACCCAAAACCAGGAACAGTTGCCAGTCTCCTAATGAATTTATGAATTTTCTCAGCTTACTCATAATGAAATGGGGAAAACAAATCTGGGGTAAAGAGAGAAAACTAACATGAATACCAAACCGCAACAATTATAACCGTGGTAATGATAAAACAAAAGAAGAAGCATTAGATATAAATAATATAATATACCACAACGCGCAAAGCAGCGCTAGTAAATTTTCCTACCATTTCCCTTTCCTTTTCACTTTTATTTCTCTCTGCTGGTGTGACGATCTTGATGATGAATATACGTAATGGGATTACCGTTTCCACTGCCGCCACCACCGTAACAAGGACAATCGTCAAAAATTCTCCCCGTGTGCTAAAATGCTAATGTTGTTCCCTTTCTTTTGTTGTTTTTGTTTATTTACCGATTCTAATTCCGCTCAAGTCACCACTAGCCCATTTAAACTTTTCAACTTTCCTGGCCCGCTAACAACAACAAGCAAGTGGATCAAGCAGGATGACGATGATCATATCCTCCAGTATACCTCCATTCGTTGTACTGACATAATAATAATAGAGGATAATAACAAGTGGAAAATATGTACATATATGACTACTTATGTATTTTTTCATGGGAAAAGTCTGGCGCTCCCCTTGTACCCGTATGAAAAAACTTTAACTACGTCTTTTCATTCATCTTATGTCGACCCATAATATTATCATTATTATTATTGCCGCTTCTACTTTTACTGTTACCGTGTACATTTTTTTATTGTCATCAAACCAAGTTAGATGCAGATTCATAAGTACATTTTTATGTTGTCAGCAGGTACTTCTATGGTTGAGCACTGAAAAAATGTCAGTCCTTTCGGCAGCCTCTCCCTGATTTTTCCTTTCATTTTATTATTCCTGCTGATGACGATGCTGCATAGTCCTCATTTTTCCTACTTGTCCTTATGTAGATTCCGTGCAGAGAGGAGAATCAAAAAAGAAAACTTGTACACGTACGGAGGTTACATCCACACTTGCATTCTTTACTCACCCCGCTTTTTAAACTTCTTTTTCCAAGGAAACTTCCAAGTTTTGTGGAGAGTACTCTACTTGCCATTCTTGTGGAAATCCTCCTTTTTAGCCACAACGATAGGATATGTAAGTTCCGCCTTTCATGGAGAGCTACTCCTCATTAATATGTGAATGTTTCCTTGGCAATTCCATTAAGATATTTCCTCTGTGCACTTATGCATCATGCATACCTACCTGTGTGCGTCTAAAGGGAGATGGAGAGAATGGGAAAGAAATCGAGTTTTTAAAAAACGAGTGGGAGTTAAAGTAATGTTTGTTAATAGGTAGATGCGTATACATGCGGCAGTAATAATGATAGAATCTCTGCCAAGCTTGTTCCATTTTTTCTTCAAAATCCACTTGGACTACTGCTGCTGCTGTTGTTGCTGGTGAAGAGGAGCTCAAGTGAAAAGGCGTGGTAATAGCCAAGCATTTTACAACCAAAATGACATTTTATTATGCGTATTTTCTTTCCTCTCTTATTTCCCTATTCTCTTTTCGTCCTCTCAACTAACTCAAGCATTTCGATAAAATGTGTAAAGAAAACGATGGAGAGAGCAACTTGCATACATGTACATATACCAGTGTTTAGGAGGGATGATCATTTTTATGTCGACTTGAATTGCACACGATAAGTTTTAGTACACAAAACGTAGTTTCTGTTATTATACAAGAGAGAAAGAGAAATAAGTGTTGTGATATATTATACTACAGTGCATAACATGCCTACCATTACTATTACATTCGCATCTAAATTCAAAAGCGAAATCTTTTTTATTCTCTGTGGACACACAGGGAGAGACTCAATAATATAAACATTCATGCAAAAAAGAGTAGGTCATTCGGATAGTTAAAAGAGAGCAGAGTAAATTTAAATGGTCCATTATTATCAAAATTCTCATCATCATCGCAGTCGTCATTCTTTCCTTCTCCTGTTTGTTCTACAACAACAGCCGAGTCGCATTCAGCTCAAATTCCAATTTCAGATTAGTTTACCTTGCTCTTCTTCCACTTTTCAATCTGTGTTTATTATTCGTAAAAGCATGTAGGGACAAGGGTATGCTACGTTAAGCCTTCTTATCCTGTAAGCTGGGAAACGGTCCCATGCACTACTTTAAAGAAGCGGAGAAAGATTTTTTCTCCGATTATTCCTTATATTTAAATATATACGTATTTGTAAAGAACCAGCATCTCTTGGCAGGATGACCTTCCAAAAAAAATCCTTGCTCGCATGTCCTCGAGTTCCCTTGCAATCACAGAGACAATGATACAGAGTAGGGAATTCTGACGAAACCATTAGTAGCTATCCGGTTTCTTCTGGAATTCTCTCTTTCCGTAACAATTTCATATGGCAATAAAATTACAGAGCGCAAAAATACAAATTTAAATTAATAATATGCAGTCTGACTCCTAAAATTTTCTCCATTTAGTTGTAGACCAGTGAGCAGACGGTATTACACAACATTGTGTAAAAAGGACCGGGGTTTTAAGCACTCAGCTGCACTTTCGTCGGGGTCTTTTACATCATAACAACGAATGTATATTCACATTGAAAGGAGATATATATCCACGAATGAGTGAAATCGGGGCCATTTGGGAAAACTGTACATTAATGGGAAGGAACCAAATCGTATCTGTCTCAAGTTCCATGCTTTTTTATATAAAAAGCTGCATGAGTGCGTGCTTCATATTATTCCATTCTACATTTTTTCGCTTGTTTTTTCCTTAGAAACTCATGTATGTAATGATCATTTATGACATTCTATGAGATGATACCACACACGTACGTACCTCCACGCGTTGTTGGAAACGTGTAACGCAAAGTAATACAAGTTTAGGTTAATGTATCCCATTTGATCTAACTGGAAGAGCACAAGGGAATGAATAATCCACCCAAATATCACGGGCAACATTGCGCTATGCCATCAACACAAGAAAAAACGACAGCAGTACAGGATATACATACTGTACGATAGCCTATATAATCTTAACCCGAACCGAAATATTTCCTCTTTTTATTACTATTATAATACTTTTTTCTGCTACTTTTTTGGCTACACGATGATGCCTGCAGCCTCATTTTGTGTTTCCGTGTGTGTGACTATGTATAAAAAGGAGGTTATGCACGACTGACTAGTTGTCGCTTATGTCAGCCACCGATTGGGCCGTTAGCCTTTTTTTCAAGTAATCCAAAATCCAGCCAGCAGTCTACCACACTGTCATTTTCTTCGTCGTAGAACGAAGTATGAAATCTTAAATAGGAATAGGAATGACTTACTTTTCTTCGTCATCATCCAACAACTCTAACCAAGCAATCCCATTCAACTGTGCAATTGGCGTTTTCAGTAGAGAAAAAAACGCTATTTTTCTAAAAAAGACAAAAGCGAATGAATATAAAAAATATACGTTAAGAAAAAATGGCAAACTGGGAATACGATATAAGCCATGTAAGTGTAACAAACTCACTAACTTTCTAAATATACAGAAGAAAAAAAAGAGAAGCATGATGATTACCATGAACGTATACAACAAGAGTACTTACTTTTACTTAAGTAAAACTTTTACCCTTTTTGTCTCTATTTAACTTCACCATATCAGCAACAAGGATGGCTGATTTGGCCTGTTTGCAAATGTGCTAGGCCTACTTCCTCCTCTCCTTTTGTCATCGTCGTCATGCTCTTTATTCTTCTTCATGAATGACTAGCTGACGAGTAAAGTTTAGTCAGATGATGAGACTGATGGGAAATGACATTATTTTTCTCTGTCCATTTTACTTTTACGCTACGCTACGTAAGTATTTAAGTGTATTATTCTGTTCTCTCTCTTTGCAAAGCCAAGTATTTAAAGTTGTCTAGCAGCAGCAAAAGCAAAAAAGTATATGATGATGTGCACTTATCTTCATTATGGAAGGAAAAGCAAATACAGAGGAAGAATAAGAGGAACGGAAAAACTTGTACGAACGACGCTTTGTAAAGAAAACAAGTACGCTTAGCAAAGAGTAGAGCATGTATTTGAGAATAAAAGCAAGATACCGTACCCTACTTCATTTTTATTCCTTTTCAGCGGGTTATCTCTCTTTAACAAAACCCGTTTTCAGTGGAAGAGAGGAAAGATACACATACTGCATTATCTAGATTGAATTTTGAGAAAGAAAAAAAATGTCTCCTCATGACTCTTGAGTGCACAGCTTGTCAGCAAACTTACAAAGTTGATGTGCAATTTTTGTGAGGCTCATCTCAACACTGTAATTTTTTGCGTTTTTAAAAGAAGCGTACTTGCAAAATGTTCTTCAAAACCATGACGAGTTTAGTTATAAGGGAGTGTAATGTCGTTTTTGAGCTCGGAGGAAAAATAACCTAAATGGTTCTAGTTCTAATAATACTCCCTGCAAATGGTTTTCCTTTAGGGAAAAGGCAAACTTAAACTACCTTAACCGTTAAGGTTTAACTGAGTTTTTTGGTAAAAATGCAAAAAGTCAAAGGGAAATAGATTACTTCATCCGTCTTCCTTTGAACGTATTTTATTTTCCCTCATCCAAGTAGATTAATAGCATGAAGGGAAGATATACATGTGCCAAAGTTAGATGATGATCATGGTAGTGGGTGAAACAGGTTTACTAGCTAACAAAAAGCCATTTGCGTATTTCTACCTGGTTGGCTGAATTCACATTTATGTATGCATGGATGCAGAAAAAGTGGTACATTTTACTGCATTCAACCTGTAATAGTTGTAGTCATCATGTGATACACTATTTGATGTAATTTTCTATGTTGTCTTAGTCCTCTGCTATTTTTATCCTGTAAAAATGCAAATCGACTTTATTCACTTTTAGACTTGTTGGCTCTATGATACTAATCATTGTGAGAACTTACTGAAGTTATGGTAAACATGAGAAGAAATGAAGTAAAATATGCTTAACTCCAGACGGGGGCTTATATTTAAAAAATAATGTTGGCGGATTTATATTATTAACTACATTTTAGTAAGTAGGAGAAACATGTCATCCCAGCCGACATTTTTTCACTGTTGATCGGATCTTCAAAGATGTTATTCTACAACCGTCTTCGTTGTAGTTTCTTCATTCCTTCAAATCCCATGGTACTATAATTTTCCTTCTGAATAGCAGCATTGGAGAAAGGCCTGCGCATTTCAAACTAAAATCATATAAAAACACAAAACGAGCGTTTATATAGACGTTTTATAATAAAGCAATAACAATAGTAACAACAAGATGGAAAGAATAATGATTACGAAGATGTAGTAGCAAAATGAAATGGTTCCAATTGGCAATAATATAATAGTGTAATACGTATACCAAGAGGTGCTTATACATGTATCTAAAATGGAATTGAGTTTTCAGGGAAAATAACTCTACTCCAGAAAAAAATAGAATAAAGTTGTTGTAAAACTTATTTGCTCAAATAAATAGGAAACAAGGGAACAGACCTTATACTAAACTTTCTACGTTCACTTTCGTCTCCTTCCTCCGTCTCTCTTTGGATGACAGCAGCGGCAGCAGACAATGCTATGGATTCTGGGTTTGTGCGTGGGCATCTAAAAACTTGATGCTTGCTTTGAAGCCCAAACTCCTACTTCTCCCGTGGCGTGGCCCATATTATTATTATGATGATGACTAGAACGACAATGAGATGACAATAAAATGCATAAAAAATTGTTGTCTTGAGTTGTTCTTCTTCTTATTTCTGTTTTGCTGCTATTGCTGTTAGTACCCCTCTTTTCGACTTTTATTGTGGCAGTGGTTGTTTTGCTTATTATGTCAAAATAAAAATGTTTTATTGTCTCGGGGTTTCCTTCCTCATAAATTTTCCTGGTCTTCTTCGTTCCCTCGTTTAGGTCGCCTTGTTGGCGAGAACGGGAAAGGGTTAAGGAAGAAAGAAAGAAGGTCACATACAAACAAAGCACAAGTACACAGTAGTGTGTACCAGCAGCATTGCCAGTGGTGGTGGTGGTGGTACAGCGATATATACGAGGGTGATCATGTCGATGACATATTACAGGAAATGTACACAATAAACTGAACACAACGAGGTATTTTCACTAACAAGCAAAACGGGAAGGAAAAAACTAGCTTCTTTTTTATGGGCCATAGTGCCGGAAATATATTGCAAATAAAGTGAGCAAAAATACAGAAAGAGGAGACGAAGCAAGGGGGAGAGGAGTGCCATTACCAAAGCTTATTTATTTATTTAGGTAAGTAGGTAGCGGAAGAAGGGATGACAATGAAGAAAATTGTTTACGTAAACAAAATAAACATGAAAAAGTGCCTACTTACATGCACGAGAAAGCACTAATGCTAAATCCACTCAAGATACACGACTTTCATTTCTTTTTCTTAGTATTCTTAACTCTGATCTGATTCTACTTACTTCCACTTGTACTACTGCTGAGTAGACAGTACGTATTTTTTCCCTTTTAAAAGTACATGCTGCAAAATAACTTATGATCTTTTTTTCTTTCTGTGTCTATCTATTCGTTTTTTCCGATTTACGCGGAGAAGAAAACGAACAAACAAAAAGATAAATAAATAAGCATTTTGTAAAAGAAACAGGAAAATCGTATCGGATTTTGATTGCTGAAAAAGCACACCTTTTCCTCTTAGTTGACTCTTCCTTGCCGCTGAACATTCAAACCCGAATTTCGAATATAAATAAATACATACCTGACATCATTATTGTAGATTGCAAGAAAATAAAAAAGAAAGCAAATTGGAAAAAGAAGATCCCTTTTCACCTTTTTCCTACTCGACGAAGCTGAAGAAAGGAAACGAATGAACTAGGAATTACATTGAGCTTGATTCCTATTCCATCTGCTGATTCTCCGTGCTCCTTGTTTACGTTTTATTTACTTTTTCCTTGTGTGCACTTTAGCGTTCTGTGAAAACGCAACTTACTCACAGCAAAATGGTTACGTTATACACGTTGAGAAAATACTTAAATGGACGAGCATGAGCATACATAGATACATGATACATAACACCAACAAGCGCCCTGACGTGCCGGACTCTAACCACAGTTGAAGTTGAACGGTATGACAGTGGTAAATGCAGTCAGACTGTACTGGATTACAGCATGGCAATAACCTAAACAACCGTAAAGTTGTGTTCCAAGTATTTATATAGTAAACTTTGAAATAATTCGAGTTGTTAATGTCAATGCTATTAAGAAAAGGGAATTTTCAAATTACATACTATTTTTCGGATTTGAATCATGTGTATTAGTAATCAGTAGTAAACAAGAATTTGAAAAGCGAGGTAAAGCTCGATCCTTGATGAAAATGACAGTCCGTACGTATATATGTGTTCAGAGTCCAGAATGTTGGTATATTTGGCCTTATAAAATAAGATTCAATTGGACATCGTTTTCCGATCCGAAAGATTTATGATTCTATATTTAATACGAAATGTAGCAATGTTACTTACTTGTTTGCATGTAACCTTCAGAGAGGCTGAAATTATAGATAGAATTGTTATATTTACTTTGTTCAAATCTATTAAGATATATTTTCAAAAGACGAAACCATTTATCAATGAAATTTATATATACATAATATATTTTCTTATAAAAAATTATCCAAAGAGCAGATTACAGTTGTCGGAGGACTCATAAAGCATCATAGAAAGATAATCTCCATTTTTAATCGGCTCAATTTTTTCTATTGTTTTCGAAAGGCTTATTCGAAGGCTGTACTTTTCTTAAATTCTGTCTGGAGCTGATAAGTTTATCAGCTCCAGACAGAATCTAAAATTAACCCAACCCAGTCGATAATTGCTGTTCGATGGATATGTATTTTCTATTGAACTTCTACTGATTAAAGAGTCCGATTGATAATCGCACGCGTCACATAATAGACACGTTAGCAAGACGTACAAAAACAAAATATTCTTTCCATTCTGCCAAAAATCAATTGCCCCATAACTGAATTTCATATTTGAAAATTAGGAACCCACTGAGTTCAACCCAGCCAAGTATTTTTGCATCGACCATTGTTGTGCGATCTGAAGGTGAGAAGTATCGCAAATTGCTTTTCTTTCTAGCTTTAGAGTGAGCATAGATAAGGTTCAAAAGTACTATACATGACGTGAAATTGAAATAAAACTCCGTGGAATATTGGAAAACATTATGCCCAATTTAATACCAGTTAACCAACGCTCCCCAAACTGTAGTACAGATATGTTTCAAAATATTACCAATATTTCCAATCCAAATCGACAAATGCACAATGAAAAGTCATGTTTTTCCTATAGCCGATATCCGGCACAGAACATATTCTATTTCCCAAACGATCCATTTTTTCGTTGCAAAATGCTTTTTGACAACTTTTTAACTCGTAACTAAATAAAGCGAACCTTTCTCAGTTCAACCAAGTTTTTAAGTCGTAAATGTTTATTGCCTGTAGTGAAGTGCATCCAGCAAAGACGCACCTTTACTTCATGAATGTCACTTAAAGTGCTCACCTTTAAGTATAGCTTGTATCTCTGTCTCATCCTGAAGGTTTTTTCTCCAGGTTACTGTTTCCACTTTGCTCAATCGGACAAGTAAAAAGAGATCATTCTTCCATCTCCACCCATTTTGTTTAGCTTTCGGCTTAAAAGGTTCATAACTGTAGGAAAAATACTTTCCTTTTATTGAACTACCTATTTTTATTGTGTCGGCAAAACCGGTTTTATCGACTGCAAAAATGCACGATGGGAGCAATTTTCAGGGATCTTCCAAGTGAAAAAATGAAACACATTATTTTTTTCTTCGAGAAAAAGCTCATACCTTTCTCCGTTGTTCAGATGTTATCTTCTCTCCTTTTGACCTCGATTGCTTCCTCTGCAAAAAAAAACTGCAAAATCCATTCATCCATTTCAAAGCAACAAAAAATGTAGGTTATGTTGTTGTAAAGGTACCCCTGCGGAATTGCAATAAAAATAAAAAAGCTAAACCGATTCCCAGTCAGATGCTGCTTGCCTGAATCGTGTAGCTGACAAAGACGATGATCACGATAATGATGACATTGATACACCACGTATTTCGTTCTTGTCATAGTCAATACCTAGTCTCACAGAGATGGATATGTGTGCTGTCTACTGCTAACTCTCTCCTTTCCATTTTTCTTCCCTTGTCAATTTTTATCAAGGTTCTTTAGCGGTTGTAGTAGTAGCAGTGGTATGAGATGGTTTCTAGCAAACATGAATGAGAATTTCCAGTTTGATGATATCTACCTCATAGAGTTCGTTCTCCCCACTTTTACAATTTTTCACAGCAAGCCAATTCGCAATTTTTTGTTGCCCGGCTCACAAGAGACAAAAAGAACACAATAGACAACCGAAGCGTGAGTGTTACGCTAAAATACCATATAAGAAACTGTCTTGTCGGGACTGGATGATTTTTAATAATAAAAAATACTGGAGAAACACAAGATGATGTGAAGACAAACTCTCATTATTAACGTTATTCTGGGCACTGAATAAAAATATTTTTCCAAGGCGAGTACGATAACACTTCTCTTTATTGTTAAACGTTAAGTATAAGTTGTTGGATAAGAAAGAAGGATAACATTGTCTCCGAATCCACCACAATCTTATTATTATTAGTTTTTTTCTCTCTTTCTTATTTCGCTGCTTGTTTTTTTACATGTTTTCGCATTGTATCATCATAATATCTCTAGTTGCGTTCTCGCTTTTTTTCTTGCGGTGTCTACTTAAAAGGGGAGAAATCAAAAGAAAAAAAGATAATATGAAAAAGCGGTGTTGATGCGAGGAAAAGAAATTTTGCGAGCGTGGTAACAAGAGAAGACGTACGCCGTTTCTCTTCCGCGATGTATGTATGATGTTGTTTTCCCTTCAGCTGCTGCTGTGCGTTGACATTCTTATTTTTAGAGAAAAGAATGGAAACCAGGGAAAGACAAAAGCTGAAAAAAGAGGAAGCTGTATGACGATGATGATGGTGAGTAGGATAAGCCCTAGCTACAGGAAGAAAAGTAATGTGATGTGATATGAGACGGGGAGAGAGAGATGAGCAAAACGCAAAAAAAGTTATGAGCAAAAGTGACACAGGATGTAAGTCTATGATACAACAAAGTTGTAAAAAATACAAACGGCTTAAGCTTGTCATGTGACTAGGTACACGGCTGCTGCACTATCAGATCTTGTTGTTTCATCGTACATATTTAGTATGTTTGTCTGTTTGTCGGGGGCGTTTGAACCGGCACGTGTAAATTTCGTGTTTTTCCTTTTGTCTGGAAAATGTGTCCAAAAATGGAAATTGACATACAAATATTTTATTAACTTTAACCCAATTTCAGTATTTGGATTTTCCCAGTTCCGACTGGCACTGGTAAATAGCCTTAATTATTTACAAAGTTAACTTTAATTCTTGATTTGAGAATAGGTGCGAAAGTGACTGTTTTATGTAGTGGCTCTTTTGATATGCGCATAATGTTTCAAGCATCTTTCTGTGGCAGCACTTCCCAATATTTTAGTTTAACCAAACACGTTGCTTTCAGCGATCTATTTATGTTTTCCAGTTGGTCTACTTCACTTGTTCAAATCCACTTTCTTTTTTTGTTTCCGACATGTCATCGTTCGCGTTGATGTATATCAAATACAAAGCGAGGTTTTTTGTAAGCATAGTGCCTATAGGTCGTTGACGCTATACCCACAGTTCTTTCATGTTCTCGTGCATACACTACATATTTCATTTCATCGGCTATTTTCATCCACGATTTTTTCTCTCTCTGGCTTTCTCATAGTCGTAGGAGTAGAAGCCATGCATACTATGTACATATATCCAGCTGTGTGACAAGCGGATTTTGCATCATCATCAAGACTGAAAAGACGACTATGATACTGATGAAATTCTACCATTTTTACTTGGGTACTTGTTCTAAGCACAAGAATGAGATAAGTAGAAAAAATCCAAAATAATGCGACAGCTGCAGCCTTGTTTACTTTACACTTTCAGTACTTTCGTTGCTACTATGTGAAAATATAGTCTGTGAAAGCGGGAAAGCATGTACAGAAAAAACCTAGCGGAAAAAGGGAGCGAAAAGTTGGAAATTAATGAAAGCAAAAGAAGATGTGTTTTGACGATATGATAGTATCATAATGTTTTCTCTACTTTCTCTCCGATTGTAAAAGCCTAAGTTAGAGATATTAGATTTTTCCTATATCCAAACTAATGTATTACATTTATTCTATGTTTGCAAATATATTTCTCAGTGTTTCACTGCTTCTTCGTTTTTCGCGTAGTCACTTTGATGATGAAGCTATTGTTGCCTTTTACTTTTTTCCTTTGTGTTTTGCTGGTAGCCTCAATACACATTAAAAGTTATAATGTACTTTTTTATTTGGCGAAGAAAAACGGGAAATGGATTTTTTGTTTGAAATGTATGTCGTTTTTAAGTGAACGGGAATGTTATTTGTAGGTACCTTTTGTGCCCTTTCTCTCAAGTAAGCATGCGTCATTCCTTTCAGCAACAATCGTCAGGCAGTGCGGAGCATTGTAAATTGAAATGGAATGAAATCTATTTATATCTTTCACGCATTCAAACCATGCTCAAAAACGTCTTCGAATTAAACTCAAAGTCAAAGTCAGCAGAAAAACATGGACAAGAATCGTGATTATGACAATAAAAAGGAGACGGGAAGAAAGAGAGGGGCGCAAAATTGAAAAGCGAAAATTCGAGGGAATTCGACAGAACAACATATAAACATGTAGGTTTGCGTAAATGCTGATATCGTTTGTGACAAAAACAACGTTAAAGTCACATGGATAGGCATTCGCTGCTCTTGACTGGCTTTATAGAAGAATGGAGTGTAGAAGACATACGACACCACCACCATCGGCATGATAAACAATTTTATATTAACCTTGTATAAGTATACGTATGTTTATATGATATATATATAGCTCAGTCCTAGAGGAATGGATAAAAAGCGATCTGAGAGTTTAAATTGGAATCATGAATATCTTAACTTTTTTACTTTATTCATCATTGCATATAAAACGAAAATGATGATGATGATGGCAAGAAAAAGGTCTAGAATATATTAGATTCTCTTATGAAAGCAGATATGATGATGGTGATGATAAAAAACTGAATCAAGTTGGCCAAGTAGAGTATAAGGAAAACGAAGGGAGAGCGAGAAAGCGAGAGTGATATAAATTTCCATTTCATATTTATTGTATAGGTATAAAATGTAGTGCAAGTGATGAAAAGAGATTGTAAGACAATAGAGACAAGTTTAACGAAATCTGACTTTTTTGCCTGCGGAGCTGTTCATATGCGGTAAGATTGCATAGTGTTCGTTCAGGTTTCGTGTCTATGTGGTTCAGCGTTTTTGGTGTATCGTCTTGTCGTCTTCGTCGTCGTCGTCATCATCACGGCTGACCTGTTTTTCATCTCCTGGAGTTATATGACGACAAAAGGACGACAATGTACGACGTAGTACATCCTTTGTAAAGATCGAAGATAACAGGCAGGCAGGAGGCAGGGAGACAAAAAATTAATCAAAGAAGAAAAAGAAGAATCAGAATGGTGTGTGGAGTGCGACGGAGGAATCTAGGTTACAGAAACCCCCAGTTTGGTGCACACATGCAATGCAGCAGCAGTTATCCTTTCTTTTCATCATCATGATTGCTATAGAGCCGAAAAAGAAAGATCATCAGAAATGAGTTTCCGTCTTATTTCCATACGACATGATATACATAGAATATTTACTAGTCTGTTTTCTCCGTGATCCACTATGAATTTGCTTAGTTCATTCAAGTTTTGACGTCACCAGTCATAACAGTCCTACTCATCTTCAACAGCAGAATCCTCTGTGGGGAACGTGTCTCAAGTTAACGTAGCTGGCCTATTCATTTGCATAATATTAGCGGGTGCATGTTCAGAACCAGAAATGGAACGGCCTCCTTGCATGGAATGAATTCCACATGAGTTGTGTACCAAACTTGGGTACGAGAGTGGATGGAAAATAAATACTGCACCGCCAGCACACAATATACTACCACCTAGAAAATTAATTTGGCCCTAATTTCCTAGCGCAGCAGCAGTAAACAGTTTACAGATAAAAAAGTTATGAATTTGCTCTCTTTGACCATTCACCTTCACATGACAACCTTCAAGTAGCGGGTGTAATCTGTGACAAACAAATGGTGACACCACACACCATTACTGACAGACGAAAAAGAGACAAACAAGGAAAATGTAGTAATTTTTTGGACAAATGTCGGCATGATGCTACGGCACCGGAATATCCTTCTTGGAATATTTTGGTTATATTATCACACCTTCGTTTGTCGGTTGGGTATCCCACAGTTTACTTCTTTAAGTGTTAAAAAGGAAATTTGAAATTGAGGTTAGGAGCCTTCCTCATAAAAAGAATATTATGAAAAGACATGCTTAGGTATGCATAATGAAATATGATCACAGCGGACTACTGCCATTTTCCGCTTGTTTTCTGCCATGTTTTGTTGTGAACGAGGCAATGTCGCTGCTAGGTCTCTTTATCCTTTGTTTAAGAGCAGTATATGTAGTATAATAATAGTAATGGTGTGACGATGATGATTCTTCTTGTTTTAATGGGGGCCGATGGTAGTTTCTTCTAAAGAAAAAGCAACACCAGCGAACAAACCACGAAAACCAGCCTAATAAGTTTTTCGGATGTGCTGGCTATCCACACGCAGTACATGCGCCACTATAAAAAAACTTATTACTATAGTACATTATAGTAGAGAAGGAGGTGGCAATGGGGAGGACATGGCTTAATTGCAATTTTTCCTTTTGCCACCTGGTGTGTGATATACTGCGGAAATCGTCCAAAACAGAAACCCTGGCCCTGCAAAAATATTTATAATGTGGCTCCTTTCTCGTGGGAACCCGTGCACGTGTTGTGGTCTCGTATAATATGGTTTCAATGTGCAAGTCTTCTTATTCATTTCATTCATTCTCACTCACGAGTTTCGTTTTGCCATTATTATCAGGAGCCGTAACAGCAGTAGAATTTTCATTCCTCTTCTATCATCTACAACTACCGTGAAATATAATGGGTTTATTTTATTTTTATGTTTGCTTTCCTCTCATTCTCTATATTAGGCGATACTGAACCTTGTGTAAAAATTTCACCACAAATTATCAAGGAAGGAATAAGTGCTATTATAGCTGAAATATATTACAAGGAAACGTTCCTTCCTTGAGAACTCTCATTTTCAGCGTTTGGGAAGGTTTAAAAGCATAATATAGGGAAGAGGATGTAGAAATGCAAATGTATTTTAATGCTTTTTCATCCCTCTTTCTCTCGCAACTTATTTCTTAGCATTAAATTGCTTTGCTAGAAATAATTATACCGCTACAACAACGTTCGGTTGAACAGCGCCTTTTAGGAATAAGTATAAAGAAGCCAGTTCTTGATTTACCTGTACTCTGTACACAATTTCCTTTTTGGTCTTTGCCAATTTTTCAAATTAACCGTGGGACGTCTAGCACATTGTACGTTTTTATTAGATTTTCACGGAAAAGTATATTAACCCTTGCAACAACTTTGTTACGCACATACCAGTATGCTTGATGCTCTGAACCGTGAAGTTTAAATAACCAATATGGTATTTAACATTCTTCTCCAGATTCTTGTCTGTCCGCACGGAAAAAATGGTAAAAATTCATTTTCTCAAGAAATAAACTTTATTTTCTAAAAAAGTGTATTCGCTACAATATGAAAATAAGTCTGTAATAGTCACTAAAGGCAAGTAAGTCTGTGAAGCAGAGAGAAAAACGAAATTAAGCTGTGTACTTTGTGTAAGTAGGTGATGTCCTGCTGGAGTTTCGGTTTAACTTCAAAAGTGAAAGTTTTATGTAAAAAGATGACGCGACAAGCATGCAAGATTGGTTACCCAGCCCTTATATTTTTTCGAAGCGGTGGCTATCTCGTTTTTTTGAGAGTATGGTAAGCAATAAGGTATACATCATCATCAGCGGCATCGTTTGTGGCGGATGGAAATACATACCTGATACTTTTTGCAGTCATATTGTACCTGGTTTTTAAAGAAAACTGCGGAAAAAACTTTCATATTTTTGTTTATTTCTTTGCCACATTCATCTGTCAAAGTCAGAAAGACATACAAACATACCGTGACGGCATAGAATACTTGTATGTACCATAATAATGAACTTTTCCTTTTCTTTAAGAAGAAGTAAAAGCAAAATGAGAAAGTCAGTGTGCTTTCCCTTCATTCTTCCGCTGAATTTTTCCGGCTTGCTGGTGAGAAAAAATTGACTATATAGATTTTTTGTATGTTCAATAAACTTTTCCGTCGCGTTTGATGGCTAAAAAAAGTAGGAAAAAAGTGTAAAAAGCATACAGTAGAGTAAGAAAGGTTGAGAGTTCATAGTCTGTGTCTGGTTCTTATAAAGTGAATGAAGAAGAAGTAAAAGGTGAGATGTATGTATTATTATTTTCAAGGAGAAAATGCCACTTCGAAAAGCAGCACACTTTTTCTCATTCTTCCCGTGTATTTTCACTTAAAACTTCATGAGCAGAAAAAAATACGAAGAAGGGCCCGTAAAAAGGTGTGGGGTTGTACATTCTTAATTTAAAATTTTGCTGATATGTACACAAGACGAAAGAATATTTGATGTTCACAAGAATGTACTAGATTTCTTGTGAGGTAACGATAGATGGATTCCCCCTTTTGCAAAAAAAGGAATGGTCGATCGTCTGATCAGTGTGAAAGTTAAGAAAAAGTACTCGTTTTTTTAGTTTATGTCAGTTTTTGGCATGTCATTCATCTAGAATTCTGTATGCTAGGGCTGTACCTTAATATCATTACCGGACAAGTTATAAGTTCCCTTTTTGCAAAAAGTTCCTCTGACTCTCCTCTCTCTCTCTCTCTCTCTCTCTCTCTCTCTCTCTCTCTCTGCTGCAGTGCACATGTTCCTTCACTAAATTCCAGTGAGAATTTTCAACGTGAGTGGTGTTTTATTGTGAAGCTGTCCAGTCCAGCAATAATTTTTATCTTATTTAAAAAAAACTTTTTCTTGCTACTTTTTAAAGTGAATGAACAGAGTTCATCCACCTGAGCTGATGACTAGAGAAAACTTTTTGCTGGGAGAAATTTGATGACATTAATTGCATACGTATTTTTCAAAAGCAAGCTTGAAATATGACTTTTTGCGTGACCCATAGCATTCAAGTATCAAGGTATTAAATATCTTCATTCAATTATTGTTGGCTATGAAAGTGGTTGGAAATGATAATTCGATTTAGACACGATGCATTTGATAGTGTAATTTAAGTCTTGTGTCGATAATTTTCTAATTTGATAATTATCGTAGTTCATTCTATATATAGACACTCACAAAACAACTAATATAAATTTGCATACTACACATATTTCCATAAGTCACCTTTCTTTCACTTATATTTGACATTGGTTCACTGTGTTAGTATTTTTGGTCGGCTCTAATGAGCAAATGTGGTCAGATAGAATGCCACTATTTTGTTAAATCATAAACTTTTGTGATTTGCATGCCATGTGCCATCGATGAATTCTAATACCTATGTAAAAACTATCGGTGTTTCCTGTCTTTCTCACTAAAGTGGAATGGGGACATTATCCAAATGGATTTCACGTCTCTTGTAAACTTTTTCACAAAAGCAGGCCAGCGCAAATAACAGCTTAAAATACTTCTATGACGCAGGCAGAATTTGATTGGAGAAATTTATCTGCTGACCATAACAAATTAGAAATGTCTGTCAAAAACCAGAAGCCTTGCGAGTAGAGTTTATATCAAGGACATTGATAGAATGCGAATTGTAGGGCACGAAAGGAGTTTAATGTTATTTTAAGCATATCATACTCCTGAATCAAGTTCTAAATAATAAGGAAAATACCATCAAACCCAAAGCGATATGATACAGACGGATAATCAAATGAAAATGCATGCCATCCAGCCATCCGCCACCACAAAAGAACGACATGCAATTCCAGTGAGTGATGTGATTCCATTTAATCAACTTTTTGCGCATAAAGATAGACGAGGGATATTCACCGTTTCATATACGATTATATATTATGCATAAGCATATAGATGGCCAGATTATAGATCACAGACCAGCAAACAAACAAGAAAGAATGAAACTTTTCAAAAGAAAAACTTTTCCCATGGATGAATACTGACTTAAGCAGCTTTTCTCTTCCTGCTGCTGCTGTTACCATATTTGTAATCAATGCAGGAGAAAATTTAATGAGTGTCTGCCACATTCTGCTCATGCGATCACTGATCACTATGATCATCCTTCTCATCTCTTCGTCCTCTTGATGTGATGAGCCTTTTTACTTATGTAAAAGCTAAGCCGAATCTTCTACGAATACTCCTGGATGTGCTGAGATTTCCAAGAAATCTTATGCAAAAGGGGAAATTAAAGAAACTGCTTGAGTGGCACAAGAAGGTAAAGAGGACGAAGAGGAAGCACTCAACTTTTTCCTTGAGAAACATCTAGAAAATGAGAGGGAAAGAGAGCGGAATCTTCTCTGAAGGATTAATACGCATTGATTTAAACTTTTGTTGAGTAAATACAAACTGATTTCTCATTCTCTTTGCTCTCATATTATGCCAGTTGCCATAGCACCATGTTAAAAAAGGAAATATCGCAACTTCGTCATCATCACCATAGATGCTCATCTTCTCAAATTTCTTACTTTACCGACTCATCAACTCATTTTAAGGTATAAACTAAATACGAAAAGAATCTGTGTGTATGTGTGATATTACACCGCTGTGCAATGGAAAGAGAAAGGAATGTTTTTTCTGAAGCCGGGTAGAACAAGACAAGAAGCAGAACTAATCAAGTCAACTCAGTGGCAAACTGGCAAAGGAAACTAAGGAATGAATGGAAAGGTGGAAAGGGACTTGTTTCGGGAGAATCAGCAGAATTAAAAGCAGATGATGATGATGATCAATGAAAGTGGCTTTCTTTCATTCTATCCTTCCTCTTCGCCTTTAAAATCCACTAAAGCCTTAACACACACACATTTAAATACGCACTCTCAATTCAAATGCTTTGTCCTATCCTCCTCATTAATCCTATGCAAACGGCAGCAATTTAGCCATTTCAGCTCATCAGTTGAAAGAAAGTGAAAGAGAGAGAAAGAATTGGATAGATAAATAGATAGAAAGGCTAAAGAGAATAACGAAAGGAGGCATAATAATTTACCCAAAGTCGCCTCTCATTTTCTTCCTTCCTTGTTCCCTTGTGCAGCCTATCGTCGTTCGTAGAAAACTTCTCCTTAATTTACCATTCATATTACCATTTATGGCTATTATCACAGAGGGAAAACATTTTTATACAATGTGTAGGCATGCATCTTTTTGTCTCTTCTCTTCCAACCAACTCGCCAGTCAACTAGGTCAATTTAAGTATGTATTGCCGTGTTCTTCTATTGCTTATATTTATATTCATGGAGTTACGGAAGCAGAGGATCGACGAGTAAGTTGAGTCTCGGTCTCCCTGCAGACCATTATCCTAAATACACGTTGAAATGGAAAAAGTAAGACAGCGAAAGAAAATTTTATATAATAATAAGCAGTGAGAGGGAGAAAGAGCCAGAGGAAAAGTCTCATCGCTTTAGCAGGAGTGACTTGCTTAGCATATATTGCCTTGCTTGATGGTGGTTGTTCCAAGTTTCGAACCAAGTTTATCGTCATTAATCCCATTAGTGGCTCCTCTTCCTTTCCCTGTGAGACAAGAGAGAGAAAAGGAGAAAATGCTCTATATATAAATACACAAGACACACACTCACTCTCAGAGAGAACTGCTAACTTTTCCCCAAAGGCAGAGAGAAAGAAGAGAAAGAGAATAGAAAACTGTAGAGGCATGGCAAGTTTTTTTCTTCTTGTGCACAGACACAAAAAGCACTCTACTCCATCCATCCAGTTAAATAGTTTGCCAAAAGCACCAAAGAGACTTTTTGCTCCTCGATCTGGTGTTCTTCTGCTACAGTTCTGGGAAGAACACACCACCCTCGGCAATTTTCTCCACACAAAAAGTATATTATAGGTATTTAGCCATAATATCTATTCCTGTGCAAAAGATTGTGCACACCGTTGTCGTCGGCGTCACGAAAAGACCGCCTTGCCTATTTAACCTGTCTCACTGTTTTTATTTCTTTTCTCGCTCGCTTTCTCCTTGTTTCGCTAGCAACCTAACTCATATATTTATTAATATACACACGCCACCAACAATGAGAGAATTAGCTTGGGAGCAGCGAACCTAATATTTTAAGCGTTCAACCAGAAATTAAAGTGTAGGAAGCAGGTATAAATGATGACAGACACTTACTTTATTCCTTTTGCCTGTGTGTCTCCTCTTTAGCCTTTTAGTCTTACTCACTTCCTTCTCTACTCTTTTCACGGTTGGATGAGCAAGAAACTAAAGTCTAAGAGATACACAGAGAAAGGCGATCATGATGGTTATGGAAAATGAGGAATGTGAAGGTGACAGCGACGATAATAGGTGACTACGTAAAAAAATACGGCATTCCACATACCGAAATATTTGTTTTATAACCTACCATCATATACGATAAGATAATCTTTCCTTCAACCGGTTTTACAACTCTTACAGCAGCATATTCGCCTGAAAAACAGTCACCATCATTATTACATAACATGAGCAGTGTGCAGGGTAAGCCTACTTCTTTAGCAGAACAAGTCAGTCTTCTTTTTCTTTTCATTTTGCCTGATCTCTCTGAATTGTCTGTCATTAACTCTGTGACGGATAGTTGTAATCCTATAACAATCGCAATTATCCCTGCATCATCATTATGGATGCTAGTGTGGGCGGCATGGTTTCATGATCTGCGTTGCAGGTTTGTGAAATTGAAATGCATACAAAATCAACAAAGCCAAGCAAAGATCTTGCTGCTCTCTAGATAAACATGGGCAATAATGGAGAAAGTTATGTAGAAAATGTTGGCAAGTGAATCTTGTTTCTTTCGGTGTTTTCCTTTTCTGGAAAGGTTCCTGTGTACAACCCAATGTAACTTCAGCCAGGGCATTCTACTTTACTGCGGCATCCTGCTTTATGACTGCACCAGAGCGATTTATGGGTACAAACAGTTTACTCTTTTTCATCCTCCTCCATGCAAAATATCAAACTGGCTGTTTGTTTGTTGCTGCCAGCAAAGCCACTTTATGTACAAAGCTAGCTAAAAAAAGTTATAAACCGCAAGCTATAGTGGGTGTAAGAATTATGCGCAACAAATCTGGCTGTTTACTCAGAGACCAAAGAGAAACCCTAACCCACGTCTACCTGCTTGGGTAAAACATTTTTCCGCGAAAAATTCAATACACCAATTTATTTAGATCCAATCATTATTATTATACTGAAAACAACTTTGAACCTGAGATAAACAATATTATAATGCCTTTGCATACAAATACTTTAAAGAATTAGTTTTTATTTGCCCCTGCCTAAGAGTCGACCATTTATAAGCTTTCAAGTTTAGTCTAGTTTGACATGAAACCTGCTCAATCATTCAGATAATGAATCATGGTAAAGTAGTCTTTTCTCTCGTTGGAAATGTTTTGGCTAAATTTGCAACGTAAATCTTATTCCATAAACAAGTTATTCATTATGGAAAATTGAAAAGTTAACCGAATCACTGGTCCTTTTCACTAATGTCAACTCACGGACGGACAAACAAACAATTCGATTAAGGATTATGGAAGTGCATATTAATATAAATGAACTGAGCGGTTGTATAATACACATAAACGAGGAGTCAAGCCAACTACACGGTCACCTTAATTTGAACGCGCTAAAAGTATTCACCACTCACAGCACACCAGCAGCATTTTTGGCATCATCCCTGTAGAAAAAATATATATTTTTACTTATAAATACCTCAAGCGAATTGAATATTTTCTTGAGCATATTGTTTGTCTGTCAATACGCACGCTCATGGATAAATTGAGCTCACGGTGCGGTGGCACTCTTTAGACAAAGGACGAAAACCTTATTAATTTTCAATACAGACGAGCAACGACAAAATTTGTATTTAATGCTATTAATGGCCGTTATGATTTCAATTTTAAATATAATCCGTAACTGGTAGAATCGCCCGACAAATGTCAACCTACAAAATGTACATAAATACGAAATATTTTTTAGAGTTTCCGTTAACGTTTAACGGCAATTAAGCAACTGGGTATTTTCCTTCAGCTATGTTTAGCTGTCTTATAGTATTTTTTACTTTAGTACCGGTTATGCAGGTTCTTTATCATTATTGCGTAAGTGCAGTACAGATTTAAGATTACAGTGTTGGCAATAAATAACATACACCAAACCGTTGTGACTACCACCTTTTACTGCTTTTCTTTAGAAAAAGATCTGTCAGGCATGACTCACTCACACCACTGCTAAAAGTGTTGATGATGGCGACTGAGCATCACCACTACCACAGTTACATTGCAACAACCTTTTTTCATTAAAGTAGTTTTTATAAAATGAAAGGAGGAGGTGCAGTGAAGGTAAAACGGAAAATGGGAAATGATATTATTATGGCGTTGATTTCAATGGAAATTTCCAGTTTCCAGCTTTCCCAATATCACGCATGGCTTGATATAATACACATTTTAGCTGAAGAGAATAAGTTCTAAAAATATCATTATTACAGCGATTAGGAATGTTTACCTGTTTTGTGGTGTGGCAATTCGCTGAAATGAAGATGTGAACGGGTGAAAGTTTCCCTGTTTTGTTGACTTTTCTTTGTTGTGCGCCATACTAACAATTGAGTCTTTCAGCTACTTCTCCTACTTATTATTTGCAATTGTAGAGGATGGTGTAATCTCTGTAATTATAAACTTCTCTGGTGGTGGCGGTTGTGGAGGACTATACTGCCTTTTACCATGCATAAAAGTTTTTCTTTTTTTCAATGTGAGTTTAAAATCCAAACGAAACATTAGAAACCAAAGCTTGGAGAACAGCCAGTCAGCTAGTTACACCATCGCTTGTGTACAAAAATTACAAGTTAAACTTAAGTTTAACGTAATAATCATCATCATAATAATAACCAGCATCATACCGGGAATGAATTTAAGAGTGGGAGGAAACAGGCAAAGCGGAGAAAACAGTAAATAAACAACAGTAGAAAAGTTCTAACTTTCTGCGAAAAAGTTCTTATTTCCACTCACAATCAGACTACGCTTTTATTATTAAGACCTGGGAAATGAAAGCATTCAGCTACTGGTTTCCACGGTAATGCGCTATGTATAAAGCATGTGCCTATAATCATCACGAGAAATGTAAATACAAACAAACCGGTCGTTCGTTCATTCACTGCTATTTTTCTCGCGACAGTTTACTTTTCCACAGAACAGCACCAACTTAAAGAAAACGACTAATTCATTCATCCATTCCCATTACGAGAATGAACTTGTTTGCTTAATAGATACAAAATGTAAGGAAAAGTTGAGCTATTCTGTAGCAAGTACTTTTTAACTTTTTCTATCATTTCACTCATTTCGTCTCGTCTTACGGTGAAAGTTTAAAAGAGTAAATAAATGAAGAACGGAAACGAAACATTCACTAAAATAGTTATGGAGTCGACCTATAATTCAGAATGACAAATTACAAAATTTGACCTTGTTCTAGTGAATTCTGTAGGTAAAGGGGAAAGTTTTAGGAAACAGTTTTCATGAAAAATTTATCACAAGAGAAAATAACGACTTGTGAAGGTACAAATACAGAAAATGTTAGGTGACCCTGATGTTAATTTAGGATCCATTCGCTTGTTTTCCACCTTGTTGAATGAAATTGGAAGGATAACGGTCAATATCGCAAAAAAGTAATAACTTCATGATTATCAACTGAATAGAAGAGAGTGGATAACGATTAAAAGTTGTTAAGTGTACTCTTATGTTTGGAAATTATGACTTGTTGAGGATCAAGCTGAAATTATGAGCTCAACGTGTGAGTTATTATTATTATCATTATCAACATGGGTTATGTTATGACCATTTTCGTCATCAATGCTGTTCATTTATATTGATTGCAATAGAAACGAGTATTTTTTGAGAAATTGAACAAGAAGTTAATGTAATGACGCAAAATATACTATGAAATGAAATAAGGACAGTACTTTAGTATTTTTACAAGTTTTTATCCTCTACTTTTTTCACTGCTCCCTGTCACGCATTCTTTTCTTTTCCGAAATAATAATGTCACAAGGATAGCATCTCTATCAACCTATGTATATATCACACATCTTGTTCAGCAGTTTTTTATCCACACTTTCTCTTTGAAGAAACTTCCTCTTTCCTAGAAATGAATGGTGGTGGCGGAATTCAGGAAATGAACTGGAATTGAAAGGCGACTTTTTACAGCCCATCTTCTCCACAATGCATTGCGCCATCATCAACCGGCGGCTGAAAATCATCAACATCGTCATCAGAGAAGACCGCCAACATCAAACGGAAAAGAAATATGTGTATAAAAAAAGAAGTAAAAATGTCGCTTCATGATGCTCCATTCCGTTCATGATGACACAAAAAGTTGCTTTTATTACTGAAAATAATGCGCTACTACTCCTTCTTCTCATTCTACTTCGCATCATCATCATGTGTCCCACTTAAGCTTTTAATGGAGAAAAAGTCAAAACGGGAGATATTTATGACTTGACATAATGTACGTATACAGTCATCTCTTTCTAAAGTCTGCAGAGTAGAGCACGTACAGCATGTGCCAATACTTTTCTTAGTGAGTATATCACGTAGAACGGAACGTGGCAGACAAAAATGCTTTTTTTTACTTTTCAACCAAACCTAGGTTGATTTGAAGTAATATAAATGCAATTTTCAAAGCGTCATATGATTCATAAAAACAGTTCGGTTTCATTATAATTACGTCTTCGAATATTTAGTCTACCTTAACACGGAATTGGTCCAAGGAAGCTGTAAAAACCAAATTGTAATTATCATCGCCAGTTGGATCTCCTTTATCATTGTGACACTTAATTCTCTTCAAAATTCATATTTTCTATTGTTTGTTAGATTACTAGCTACATGATTTGTACTCACTCAATTTGCAGGTGAAATTCTTTGAATGAAAGTTTGGTTAGCTAGATGTATGTGAGTTGTATGTTGCGACGTTATCTTAACCTCATTGGATGTTGTTGCTTCATTATTTTAAACATATGGCTGTAAATTCAAATGATTGTTAGTTTTGCAATTAAAATTAAGTTGTAATTGAAAAAGGCTGATCTTTTTCCAAATGAATAATCCGCCTCTACCAAAGGAAATTGGCAGCTTTCTTGTTGGAGTAGAGTTTGGTGACAGTTTTAAAGGGTCAGAAATTCTTGCATGAGCCAAAGCTAATTAAAGTGCAAACATACAACACGGTTTGGCGATACGGCAACGACAAAAAACGACCTTGACGTAGTAGACAGTCTCATGCTATACGTAAGTGATTTGGTGACGACGACGACAAAGCGACAATGATGACGGTGATGATGATGGTAATAATGATAACGACAATGATGGCAAGTAAAATAATCCTTAAAAAGGAGCGAGAGAAATGGACACATTAATTTACAGGATCACTCCTACGAGAACTCTCCTGGCTTCTGGAGGACGACCACTGCAAGTACACAAACAAACACACTAGGATCATAATAATTAATGGGCAAATTAAACAAGCCAAGAGAGAGAGGAGAAAGTTTGTGTACTGTTGTACTTCCCCTTTTAATTTTCGTTTTCCTCTTCTGTTTAACAACATGCCCATTTCTCTCCACTTGGCTTTCAGTTACTGTAGATATGGTTTTGTTAGCCAGGAAAATTTATTGCAGCAAACTAAAGGAATGAATGTTGTATATGTACACAGACTTCTATAAAACTGCCATGCTGCTGACGATGATGATCTTGACTTAGTTTTCTCCTTAGCATCAACAAAGTATTGAGCATTATGGGAAAAGTTGCAATTTCCACTTTTTGGCACGGTACCTATTAAAATATTGAGATTTTACTTGCCTGCCTGCTCCACAGTAGTTTCTAGTAGTACGCCGCTTTGGAACATGATGCTTCCCAATCCCAATATTTATTCATAATAGATCAGCAGATTATGCGTTCATTCATTGAGCTTACACTCACAAAGTAAAATTGAAGCCAGAGAAGTAGAGAACGAATAAGCTTTTCATTTGCAAGTGATTTGCCCTTCTTCTAAACCAACGACGTGAGAGTTTTGTTGGCATACCGTATTTATTACAGCCGTTTTCTCTTCCACTTTTGCCATAAGTCCTCTTCAAGTGGTACGTACAGTTGGACGGTCATGAATCTACCGAGTGGCCTAATACCTACGATGTACATGGCGAGAATATTTTCCTAGAATATTCATAATGAAATTTGCACCAACTTTCCTTTTCCACCGTTTGCTCATTCGTTGTTCATACAATTTCCTGTTCTGCTTCCCACCATCATACCATCCTTTCTACTTGTGCCTTTATGCCTGTTCCTTCCTTCCTTCCTGAAAAATAACAAAATTTTCCGATAGTTTATTTATATGCCTTTTAGAATTGAAAATGGCAAGGTTGACCTTCTGAGCATTTGTTGTACATTGAGCAGCAACAGAAACAAAAAGTAGTAAAGTTTTACGGCAAATTTCGAATAATTTTTGCATCATGGTCCGGAAACATGGAGGCGACGTGATAGCAGAGTACAAGGTCCAAAAGTCCATAAGAATACATATACATACAATTTATCAAGAGGAAAAATGCATAGACCGTGGTGATTATAGTGAAGTGAAATGTGTTGATTTGCTGGATTATATACATTGGTGCAAAGGGGGCTTGACCTAGTCCACATTCATCTTAACAGAAACTGGCATGCTACAAAATTCCATAGAATTTCAGCATCAATGATTGTACGCAACCATCCATAAACAAAGGATAATATAGGATCTATATTATAGATATTGAAGAGTATAATTTTCCCTAGCAAACACTATAGTTGTAAACATGGCTTTTCATAATTTCACAAAACACAATTAAGCATTAGTATAGGGTATACCAATTACATAATGTACGCCTGACCATCCACTTAAAAGCTGTGCATTCAAGTCCACGGAATTTCAGCCATTAAAATGGTGGTAGATCCTACATGTAAATAGAATATTGGAATTTCTTATGTGCCCATCGCACACAAGCAATAGTATCATGTATAAAAATGGTGTTTAAGGTGCTAAAACGACTATCATTTGACCAAGGAACACTGTCCTGTTGGTGGTGGAGATATGATGCGCTGGTAGCAGATGCTCCGCGATAACCCTTGTTATACTTTGTTAACGGTGAGCATCAGATGGATAATACGATTCGATATGGATATTTATATAGCTCGGATGACACGAACAGATCATTTTTCGTTTCTCTCTCCCTGTGCATCCACAATGATGTAAGGTTGGTTTGGTAGAGGGTTGGTGCTCAACCATTCCACTTTTTGACTTTGACTTTTTGGCTGCTCCTTTCTCGGTTTTGCCTGACTTTGGCAACATGCCTTTTCGCTGTGGTCGTCCTATCATCATCGCCATTCCCTAGTGTTGAATTGGATGATATAATAGTGCTGCTGCAGATTATCATGAAAGGGACAAGGGCTTCCCCTTTTTACAAGTGGGTAAAAGAGGAGATAGACGGAGGGGGACAAGAGAGAAAAACAAGACGAGTACAACCCATAGTAGTAGTATGTAACATGGCATCTGCTATGTCCAACCCGATCTGATAGTACGACAAGACATACATCAATAAGTGGGACTATTAGCACTGGAAACTTCAGTTAAAGTCGAGGTTCATATATTTTTTGGTTGGACAGATGTGGTTTCGTTTGGTTTGGCTTTCGTATTCATTTCCAGCTCGCTGAGTTTTTTCCCACTTTTCCATATTATCCCATTCACCCTTCATCTTTCAAATTCAACAAAAACACACACATACACTCACAGAGATGGGGAATGAATAGTCTTTTACTGCTTTTCGTGCTGAAAAAAGATCGTACTGAGTCAGCTCCACAATTTCTCTGTAGACAAGCCAATTTCATTTTAGTAGCGTCACTTGGGAAGACAAAAGGAAATTATTGTGTAGGCATTTTTTGTGCTGAAAATAGTATGACAATGGCATGATTTGTTGTATTTATAAGCGTTTCCTGGCGAGATATGATGATGAATAATGAATCCAATGAAATGCACATCCTTCTCCATACTCGGTAATGCAGCGCAGCATAAGTAAAAGTAAAACTAGTAAATGCAGATTTGTGTAGCGCAGACTATGTTGAATGCAAACTTTCCACTTTTTCTCTTCGCGACCTTACTCAACGACAAAAACAGGATAAGAATAAATTAAACTGTTTTGCAAAAAAACAAGCAAAAATCCTATTTACATTTTTGGGGCTGCACACTGGAGTAAGGTTCCCAGAAGATGGAATGACAGCCTGGAGATTTTTACGTAACAACATATTATTACGTTTTCCGACAACCGGTTATTATATTTTACTACAGATAGTAATGAGCTACTGCTCGTGAAACGTCTTTGTTCATATTTTTGCAACATTTAGGTACCCGTGTACAAACAGACAAAGGGTGAAACGAGGTAAAGGATTTTGACCTCATTCCTGATACGTAAATCAAAGCTGACTACTCTGGTTTTGTGTTTGAAGCCAATGGATAATCCAAATGTAATAATAATTATCATTTATTTCATGCTTGTATAATCGTAATTAAATATGTCATTATACATAACATGTAAACTCTTTATATATTACAACTCACTGTGTATATGCGTCATGATTTAGTTTATTATTATGGTCTCCTGCTATTAAAACTCTATGAGAAAGTAGAATTGAGTTGTTATACTTGTTTTTTTTTCGGAGAATTAAAATATGATCATTACTCTTTTGTTCTGAATAGAAAGAAAAATAATTGTCATTTGGATTACATATACATAGGTTAACCTGTATTTATTTATTTCCTTTCCGCTCTCTCCCTCTCAACCATGTACTTCTTTTCAACTTTTTTCTTGCGAATCACTCCACTCACTCTGCCACTCATACAATCACTTTTTAATTATATATTTCTCAACAGAATATAAATATCAGCCATACTTTATATTAACATCATCATATACCTATGTGCCTTCTCTCTTTTCATGTCAACTCTATTTCGGATTAACCGAGTACAATGCAGACTACACATAGTCAAGTATAGCAGCTTTTCACAATTTTCTTCCATATTGCGAGAGTGCGTCTTTCCCTCTCATGATTTTTTTTACCATATAAGAATCCTAGATACACATACACTCAACATTTTGAAGAGTTTAGAGCAGCAGCAGCAACAGCGCTAGAGTCCATCATTAATCCTATTTCAGCGAACAACCTTATTAAACACTAGTTATTCCACATGGTGAACCCCAACATAAGCCTTTCACACAGTCAGACTTACAGCAAAGTAGTGGCAACTTTTGTAACAAGCAATACCATAATAAAAAAGGATAAAGGGCATTAAAAGGTGAACTATTTCATCAATGAATAATATATGTATACTACATACTACTATAACGAGATTAACCCTTACATAGATGCAGAAGTTGTATGAGATGTATTGCAGTCCTTGGGAAATTCTTCATCCAACTAAACTACTGCGCTGTGTAAAGCCATCAGCATCAATGGCTTCTTTTCTGTTGGAAATCCAATTCCTATTTTGTGGAATCAACTGGTACTGCTCAACAAACGATAATAATATAGACCAGAGTAGTATCCGTATCAATATGAGTAAATTTCTATGAACACATGTACATATGTACATCTTATAGACGCAAAGTGTGCATCTTGTATCGATACACTGGTAACGGGATGACCATTTTCAGTCCGCAAGCGATGATCCTGAGGACGATAATCATCATGGCTGAAGAACACAGTGGAAAAGTCATTTTTTGTTCGTCGTATAGACAGACAAATCTTCAAATAATGCAATCCCATTTTCTTGTGCAAAGCTTTGCCCGTCCGTCGTTTTGTACATTTGCTTTGGCGAAATGTGAAATACTGGTCCTGGAGAAAAGTCAGTCGGTCGGTCACACACACTCATTCGTCGTCATCGGAATGGAAAAGTAGTAAAAAGTGCAAAACCAATTATTTCCATGTCCATGGATTGATGGGCAGGTGTGGAAATGGAAAAAGGTAGCGAAAGCAGAATAGTAATACTAAAAGGTGACTCGGATGACTATACGTCCATAGGAACATCGATATCCTATACATACTACGTATGTCGTTGTGCACCTTGAACAAAATGGGGATGACCTTCTTCTGGCCTAAAATATTACTAACATCAGAACAACCGCAACATTCACACCGTCTGGCTAACCAAAAACATGCTCTTTAACCGTCCGAAAATTACAAAGTCATAAAACGAAAAACCTATAACTCTTGTCCTCATTTTTTCTGTTTTTCAAATACTTCTCTTTTCCGATCAGTCTTGGCACTTAACTGGAAAAAACATGGACATTGTCTGTATCGTCAAAAGGATATTTACTTCAAATTGTGCTTTTCTTGTTTTCCACAGATATTTTTCAGTAATTCGTCCCTCCGCAAACAAAATCATAGGAGCGAATTTTCAAGCATAAAATTGACATTTCCACTGAAAATACCATTTATTGCAATCATCATCGACATCCATCCTGATAACAATAAATTGGTCAATTTTCCATTTAAAAGATTTTTATTGTGTTTTTGTACCATGAAAATCCATTCAGGTTTCGCACCGTCAACTGCGATCATCATGATTTTCCCAGACAAAATCACAATAACATCCCATACCACTCCCCAAACATACCATGTAAATAATATGCACGTTATATAGCACAAATTTCCATTCACACCAATTGAAAGCATTGCCAAAAACCAAGACGAACTGAGAAACAGTAAAGACGAAGAAGAAAAAAGCATTAAAAAGAGAAAAAAGTGTACAAGATACATAAAAAGTTTGAGAATGGAAGAAAGTGGTTTGGTGTGGCTGGCAATAATATTGCAAAGTGAGATTGCTTTTCTAAAACTTATTATGGTACAATGTGTTACGTTCTTGTTTCTCCATGCCACACACTATTCTTTCAAAAACCAAACGCAATAATAATATACATGCCTACACCTACATAAAAACGTGAAAGAAAATGGGAATATGCATGATATGTCCTCTTTCTCCTCCTCCTCCTTTCCTTCTGACACAAACGACAATACACATACACGCTTACGCTATGATGGCAGCGGTCGTTGTGTTATGTGCTGATGAAATGGAAACGAAAAAATGGCAGTGGAAGTAGTAGTAATGGCGGTGGTAGTGGTACAAAGTACAACACATTTGTATTTTTATGAACCCCAATAAGGCTGAAAGTCGTGAAATAATGAGCCATGAAATTTGAAATATGTGACAACTTTTTAAATCACATATTGCATTTTGCATTGCGTATAGAGACAGGACAGAAAAAATGTAATATCACTTCTCCCCACACACCACACAAAAGTAAAACAGGCAGAAAAGTGTGCTGGGAAAAGGGAAAAAATAAATGGACGTTTTATAGAAAAACCGACTAAAAGAGAAGCAAATGAGAAGTAAAAGCAAATAAAAAACGAGATATTGAGGAAAGGGAACAAGTGGGAAAAGTTTCTAGTGCTTTTTTCAGCAGGAGCAGAGATTTCTTCTCTCTATTCAGGAATTTATTAAGTGACACATAATATGCCTGATTTACATTTAAACAATCCATGAAGAAAGGGATTTTAAATGGTTGTACGACATTTTTCTCACGATTGAACAAACACGCATGAATACCAGGGAATGTCACAATACGACACATATTTTTTATCCGTATTCAAAAAATCATCGACGCAATGTTGCGTGATGATGACGATGATTATGCTTTGGGGCAAAAGGGAAGGAAAGTAGTAATACCTTGCAAATATAGCACCACCACCACCGCACATTATTTCGTGTAAATGAAAGGAAAAGTGAAAACTGTTGGCCAGTTTCCGCCGCTGTCGCTATACAGTCCCTTTATTTTCTCTCCTGACTATAATAATTTTTCTTGGAGTAAAATTCGTGGCATAGTGGCATGACACACTATATTACGTCGTCACCATGTCGTCGTATGCCATACAATATTAACAGCTTTCAGTTCTGCCTACAATATCTATGTATGTATGAATGTGTATAGGAGTTCAGTTGAGCTCACTCACAGTACAATAATTGTGTTTATGGATTGAAAATAATAAATAGCTGCGTGTGCACACACGTGTAGGCATATCTGGTAGCTGTGGTGGTATGTGCGTGTTCATTTAAAGTGGGTGAATCTGTCCAGAACCCTAACCTGAAAATGAATAAAAGTGGAAAAAGGTCAGTCAGATAAATGAATACTATGCACCTAGGTACAATGTGTCAGCTTGGCATATGAAAATATTCTAAGAGTTCAATAGTGCACTTTCGCAAAAAAGGTATGGTACTTTATTTTTGCTGGCATCACTTTCTTTGAATATGTGTGTGCGTGAGTTTTATTTTTGCATAATAAACTCGGCAACAAAGAGAGAAACAATTGGCATGGCAGTGTTACACTGGCAGGAAAAACAGAACTTGGTTGCTTGGTGGTAGGAGATGAGCATGCAATAATGCTGTGATGCTTCCATGTGTAGGTATCTATATCGCATCCATCCCCGCAATTTTGCGCCGTTTCCCCACTTTGCTTCAAGAATAGAAATGGTTCATTATTTTCAGGATTTCAAACGTCGACGAATCATGCACACACTACGCTGTCATGCCATACAAGTGCTGAGGAGCTTGTAGTAGCTATTACGCTTACAACAATAGAGATAAACGGCCATATATACATGCCCATTTTATTTTACTAAAAATGTAAAAGAAAAAAACACATGGGATTGAAGAAGTAAGTGGTAAATACCACATTATTACTAAAACCCTAAGTTGGATAAATACATAACTCCTTTTTCCGCTGCATAGTGGACACGATGTAAAACCCGTTTCATAGTCCGCCATATGATGACCATGCTTGCAAGACAAGGTAAGTAAAAACGAGAAGTGAAAGCATTACTTTCTCTCCGTGAAGACCAAATAAATGGATGACATTTTCACGAGGAGAACCGTTTTCTCGCCGCAATAACGACCGCGGCAGCAATACAAGCGGACACAGAAAAAAGAATGAACGGGAAATACAGGAAGACCAGTGCAGGGAAGCAGACAAAATGAAAAGCAATACTCGTAATGGCAATAATAAATAGAATTGAGGCTGTTTTCGTTTCTTACGTTGTGCTATACTGTTTCCTTTGAGATAGCTAGTAACATTCAAGTCCATATGGTATCTGTATTCTCACAGCTTGTTCGGAAAATTTTTGTTGAGAAGACGAGAGGTAAAAGCAAAAGCGATTCAAAGAGAAGATAACGACACGAGTGGCAATACAACTTTTTTTTGCAATATTCTTACTGACTATCATCACCCCTTAAATATACTTGGTACAAGACCGCTATCACCACAAGAAATGGTGCCACTTGTGCTTAAAAACATCAAACAGTCGTGTCCTCGCTACTTCTGGCTTTCCTGGTGCCTGGCCTTGTATCTTGTCTTCGATCATTGTCTTTTCCAGATACAGCCCTACTACTGACCTGACTTATATCCTTAAAACCACATGTTAGCTGTATGTTTCTGGTAAAAAATCTGATCTTAAGAAAGAACAGGACAAAAGAACGGAGTTAGCAAGATCAAAGTAAACATGGCCATGGTCACACACAACTCATTCACTGGCTCAAATACTGTAAGCAAAGTCCTTGCGACGACTTCTACAAACCACGCCTTTCTCAAGACGAGCAAACGGAAATCAGATTGCAAGGGACGGAGAAACAAGTAAATGCAATCAAGGTAGAACGACATGTAACATGTGGCATTGATGTGCATAAATGCACACATATCGTGTTCATCGTCTTAATAAAAATGCACTCGGTCAACAGCGAGCTTTAAAAATAGATTTTTTTGGTTAAACAGATTACCATTATAATTTTAAACGCAAGTTACCCAACGAATTTCGTAATGCCAATACATATATACTCTTATATAAGCATAATATATTTATTAGTTTCTAAAATATTTAAACGCATGAAAGCAAAAAAAAACCTTCTAAATTCTACATTGATGTAACTCTACCCCGAGAAGACTTGACATTATGTTTTTCTAGAGAAAACTTTTTACTTTAAAAAAATCAAATCCTCTTCTTCCCAGAACTGATGTTTTTTGTATATTTACGTTTAGTACTAGTACTCATTTTACGTTTGATTAAAGTTGTGCAAACAAAAAAACTTCATCATCGTTAGAATCATGTACGCAACACTGATATCATAAAATTACAGTAGTATACTCATCATCATTCTCGTCAACATTAGCATTATTTTTCTTGTCTATTACTTTCCCTTTCACTTTTGAGTCCCATCCTTGTCGTCATGATAAAGATAATCACATGGTAAAACTTTAGCAGAAAGACCTGCTGAATACCATGTACGCTGGTTTGGCTTCTGAAGATATCGCTGCTGGTGATGGTGGTGGTGATGACGACGACGATAATGATACGGTGCGTTGGCGTCTCTTTTTATACCATTTTTTCTAGACCTATAGCCAACTTTTAAAGATGGTAGTTTAACACATTATGTCATACTAGTTTTTCTTTGCTTTTGTTTAACTGCTGAGCGTATAGTAGTGTACCACCATAATAATAATAAGTAGTAATAAGCCATGTGGCAGCCATTCATGAAAGAGCCTTGACTCAAATAAAGCTTTACACGAACTTTTACTACAATAGTGTAGGTACATGAATATTTGCTGTATTTAGAATGCAGGCTCATTCCAACTACCCTAGCCTATTTACGGATAAAAAGCTACAGGAAGATAGGGAAAAAGTACAGTTTTCAAGACATTTTTTCAACTTATATTTTATGGCAAAAGAATACTGGAAAGAAAGTGAAAGTGTTTGTTTGCCTTCTCTCTGTTTGTTTGTTATAGCACCATGAGTGCAGAATGGAGAGCGAGTGTAAAAAGAGGGAGAGAGAAATTGTGAGTGTCTCTGTGTTTGTGTGTGCAAGTGACGATAAAAAGGATATAATTTTCAGCACTCTGGAGAAAGAGGAAGTGGAAACAATCTGGTTGATGGTAATGGGGCATCATACTTTGCATTAATTACAAAAAGAGAGAGTGTTTGCGACACGGACCGTCTTTCACTTTTATTTTCCCCTTTTGCACATACAACACTCACAAACACACTTTTTATTTTTTCATATCCCTAAAGAACGCGGGGAATGAGCATTTTAGCAAATAAATACTCTGTTCCATATCCATGGCGTGTACGTATATATACATGTATAAGTGTTGCATTTCTCATTATCACTCTTTCCTACGCTCACTTTAGTAGCCTAGTTTTTCACACTTTTTCCCATTTCTCTACTACTAGAATTACCTCTACTACTTCCACCACCAACACCACACAACTTTTTTTTACACAACGCACTGTTATTATTATAACCTGCTATTTAGTGATATCGCCATCATGCTAATCTAGCAATATACACAAACCTTACCTTATTATTATTACGTATTCCCATTCTCTCAGGCCCCACCATTGTGTCAATAAACTTTACGCACAAGAGTTAATTTACTCCTTGCTTTTGTCTAGGGCAACACACTCAAAGGAGTTCGCAGGTGCTTTCCACCTCCACTTCAAAAATATATCCTCTAGCATATTCTTCTGCCAACCCAATAGTAATGAATTTCTAGGAAATGTTGCCATTGTGCCATTATAAGTGCAGTTATAAATGGATGACAATTCCTGTTGTTTTCTGCCGGCATACATGAAATTATTGCTGCCACTATATATTTCCAACCAGCTTTAACGCCTCTTTTATGAAATGAAATAGATCCGATTACGCTTGCAGCAGCGTTTTTTTACGGTCGTTGGAATGCTTTTTTGAACAGATCGATGCCATGGAAATGCAACATTTTACCGTGTAACTTTAGCCTTTGGCTTTCTTCCTCTTTTGTTGATAGCATTCCTGCGAAAAAAAAGTTTTAATGGCAGAATGCTCTAGCCTGTAGTATGTAAGACCGACATGGGATACGGGTTAAAGGATTGATTTTCCCCGTGTCGGTAATCTGTACTGTGCTCCTGCAGAAGGATAGGCAACAGCAACAGAATTCAGGACCAGCTTCAGGCTGTTTATAAAATTAAGTACAAAATAAAATCTAAAAGATTGACTGCGTCGCCTATATAGCGGTATTACTTATATAGAGGTAATGTGTTTTATCTACCACGCAGCAGAATAGCACAAGGGCGCGTTATAACGGTAAAAAAAGATTTGTTAGCCTGGTCTCCTCTTTCTCTTCTTCCGCTGCATGCAGTCTTCAAAATAAAGAGGCTTACAAATTGCCTATTTTGCGCGTGAATGCATGTTTTATTCAGTAAAGCCTCTCTTTACCTTTACCTTCTTTTTACACTCGCTCTATATATCGTCATCAACTTTCTCTTAGAGGAAAAGTAGTGGTGTTATGTCATGTCTACTCTCTGTGTGTTCCGTTCAGAGAGCTAGACATGTAGTATAGAGGAGTGTGATGTAATGTTGTTGGATACACAGGATACAATCTAATGGCTTTTTACCTAAATAGTAATCGCGTTACACCTGCAAAATATACTATGTACACTATCGAAAGGCTTGCCTTTCATAATTTTACCTGCCTCTATGAAGACATGTACCTTTTATGGAGATAGAGAGAAAAAAGTTCCTTGTTACGGTGCCGTTTCAGGTACTTAATAGTATAGTATTTGGATTGACTTTTGCACAACAACATCAACCACCACCGCAAAAAGTAGGGCAAAAGTGGCTGCCTCGAGAAAACAACTTTCACCAAACTCTTTACTCTTCTTACTTTCTGAGTCTTGTTCCCCACCTACCTTCTTCACAGAGGTATGTCGATATTGTGAGCTGCTTTTGATGTCGTAGAAAAGAATCGTTTAAAAATGCGTCTTTCTGTATACCTGCCTATGTGTGGCTTTGTTAGGAAGTAGAGAGGGCGATACAAAGGCAGATGCATAAGGTATGTGTAGAACAGGTCATGAGTACACAGACTACTACAACGATGAAGGCATTGAATTTTACTTTAACAGGAAGGTAACGTTCTATGGTCTCAGAGGAATCCAAACTGATTTTGTTGTATACATTCAACCTTGTTCTCTTGTCTTGTCTTCATTATATTGCAATTAGGTGTACAACGTAATAAACACACACTTTCATTGTGTAATGCCCTTAAAGGTGCCGGAATAATCTTCAGCTAGACTTTAAACGTAGAAGGTCGTCCATCATTTGAGGGGTAATGAGGAAAAATCGGTTTTTCTGGTGGAGCAAGACGTGACATTGAGGTCGAAGAGGTGGTTCGTTGATTGGATGAAAAGACTAAAGGTATCATGTGGTGATACACTTTTAGCTTTATTGAAGGAATAAAGAATTCATGAGAAATAAAGTGAAATAAATAGGATTTTTGTTGTTTCTGGCTTTCTCTCTGTTTCCTGCTATCACTTTCAGAGAAATTTCTATTCGCTTGGTTTGACACGTTAATGTCGTGTGGAGGTTGATGCTGCTGCTGAAGGGACAATTTTTCTGCAAAACTAAAAGCTGTCCAAAATAGATGTGGTGTAATGAATGCTATTTTTGTTGTTTGTTTGCTGTTTCGCTGTTGTTGTTCAAATATTCCTCATGAGTCTGTCGGTGATAACCTTGTAACCGCATTCAATAACATAATATCCAGGGAGAAGTGCTGCTATCATCAACCAGTCAACCAGGTGAAGGTTAATCGGAGCAGTAGAAATAGGGAAAACGCTAAAATCAGCAGAACACTTCAAACAAGAAGCAGTACTAGTATATTTTACCACGTAATATTAACCAACTTCGTTTATTTGTCTATCTGTATTCTCTTGGCACAAGAACATTTTAGTTTTATTTCTTCTTCACAGAGATGCACAAAATTGAGCAACAAACGGCATTATTATTTGGCTTCTGTACTCAAAGTAGGTAAATAAATCATTGCGTAATGCGATATGAAAGTAAGCAAAAAATTTTGCAGCATTTACCTCTTGACCTTCTGCTTTACTGAAGACAGGCAGATATTGCGTGTCAAAAACATGCAGAAGGTAACATTCAAACAGGATATGTGAAAGTTAGCGTATTCAATCATGTGTATTTATTGTTCTAGTCTGTACCTTGTTCCTTAGACATAATCCCTACTGTTGATTATCTAACGTGAGACGAAAGGATTTATGGATGAATGAATGTTTGAACAGTTTCGTCTAACTTTTAGGTAGATCTTTTTCCACGTGTATGACAACTGACAACATAATATTATATTTATTAATAGAAATTTGTCACAAAGCAATGACAAAAAGTAAAATGAATAATGAATAGACGCCTACGTTTTCTTGACATTCCTATTTATAATTTTGCGGTTTTTCGAGTGAAGATACGTATTTTGCCAATTTTTACTTGTTTGAACCAAGAGTTTGTTACTTTATATGGCCTAATATAAATACATCATATCAATATACAATCATTGTAATATTTAGCTTGGTGTTATTTTTAGCTGTCTACTTTGTAAAACGGAAATAATTAAGCGAGTATATTAAAAGCAAATTATTTAATGAAAGTATCTGTTGAACTTGAAGTAATTACTTGCATGCAGGTTGTCTAAAAATTTCGATAATGGTTTAATTAAAATATACGACAAACACAAATTGTTAAAGTTTGGTAGGCAAAGGAACAAGCTAAAATGTATGCTGATATGTATGTTCCCCCTGTACGATATATGGACATTACACCGTCAGTTTGACGTTGGTGTGGTGACGGTTCTTATACGTAGCATGTTAAGGGAAGCAGTAAACAACCGAGAGGAACAGAGCCCCATAAATCACTAGAAAACCTGTTTTTCCAATTTTTTCTTTACCCAACCGTTATTATCATGAACGAACATACATGTCCATTCCAATTCCTTCAACTCCAAAATATTGCATTCCACTTCGATTCAGAACTAACTGGAATTTTGCTGAGTTTCTTTCTTCTATTCACCGCAGCTTACTTCGATAAACTATGTTATGTAATGTAATCAACAGCAAAGCGGCATCGCCACCATTATCATCAACGATCCCTTTTTATTTTGTTTCAAGGACGTTTGCCCAATAATCCAACTACCATAATTCCTTCTTGTCCTACCAACAGCATTACTATTTTTACTACTACTGCAACACCAAGCCAACCTATATACTTTAATGATTTTTTTCTTGTTGACTTTTCTACCCGGTGGCCTGATCTACTTTTTCTGTTAGTTGCCTTACATAATACCGCTGGTCTTTGGAAAAAAGTTATTGAGAAGAGTTGGTGGAAAAGGGTCCTTTTTTATTATATTGGGATTCTTCTTCTTTTTTTGTTCTCAGAGGAACATATCATCTCTTTTCTCCTACCTCTCCAATGTGTGTATGTAATGGAATGTTTTTCAGGCGACTTTCTCTCTCATTCTTCTTTTTGTCCTCTCTTTTTTATCATCTCTGTCATCATCAACAAGATGGTAGGACAAGTCACCCGGGGTAAAATGAGAGATGAGACACCACCATAAGGGGATTGGAGTTAAGCCTGTGTGTGTCCCTGCCTCCATAAAATGGAATCTCCAGAGGAACTCTCCGTCTCCTTCAACCACCGACATTTATGAACAGGACAACTGTGTAAAATTATATAACATTGTGTAAAGATCTATACGCCCACCTACACGGATGCATGCCGCTGATGGTAATCATGATGATCCTCCTGCCAAAAGCCATAACACCTCATCTTGCTGAGAGAGAAAAAGAGAACAAGCGAACGAGAAGGTTTGCAGATATTATTACAGATATCCGTGTAACCCACTAAACTAGGGATGTGTAGGCACAGAGACAGCGTGTTTTTAGTTGTCCTTGGTCCTTGTTGTTGTCACCATAAGTTATTTAAAAACGAGAAAAAAGGAAGTGAAACTAGTAGTAATAGCAGTAGTTGTTGTTGTACTAGAGCTCTGGAATGCTAAGTGCGAGAGAATCAGAGCATGATGAGCATGATCACCACCACCACAAGTTACGAATACAAGGGTCATATTACGGCTGTATATATTCGGAAGTGTTACAGCAGCATCATTTCTTCAACCAGCAAGCATCCTTCCGTCTTCTTTCTCGTCTCTTTCTTTATGTCTCCTTTTTATCCTCTTGTGGTCGCCTGTAGCAAAAATAAGAAAAAAATATATACGTAGAAACAACGCGCTGGGACGAACCAGCGACCTAGTAAGAATGTTATAGCAGCAACAAAAAAACTGGTAATTTAATAGCGTGACGATGACTACGGGGACATGCAGCAGAGGAAGAACAAGGATGATAGCGATAGTATGGTAAAAGTGGCATCACAACCCTGTATTTTTTCTCTTATTCTTGGCTGGAAGCTATATGAATTTTTTCTGGACTGTAACTCTTAACGGAAAATATATTGCAATTTGGTCGGAGGAGAATCTTAAGTGCATAGTCCGCAAGGAGAAGTAGGAGGACTCGGGTAAATATTACGACGGGTGTGTGTCCTTCCTTCCGCCGCCTTTCCTTCCTTGCAAGATAATATACTAGATAAGCCCCTGCAGAGGGGCGAAGGAAGACGTGGCCGTATGTGATGGTTAATATCATTATTTAATTTTTGAAGGATACTTTAACGCCATCATGATCACCATCTGATGATGACCTAGTTGACTTGCTAACCTACAACAACAATAGGGTCTGCATAGAAAACGGTAAGAAAAAGGATCAGTCAGTTCTCTATACAATCCTACATACTTTTATATAACCACTTCACTGACTTTACAAAAGAACCTGGAAACAAGAAATGGGTTTTTGGATTACCTAACCAGAATAAAAGTGAGTAAGAGTAAACAGAAACCTTGCTGCAACCCGGAAATGGATCGCGCTGCTAAAACCCTTTGAGCTGCAATTTGGCAAGTAATTTCATCATCTATAATATGTCATGAAAATGCGATACCTATGTCAATCGTGAGTACGGTCAATGACATCAGTCTTGAATGCCAACCTTAACTACAGACATGGGCAATGAATATGTTTATGGAAGAATAAAAAAGGAATTAACTTTCGTATAATGTTACCCTAAAGAGCCTTTTAAAATGCAAGCTCTAGGCGGAAACACAGAATGGTTTTTGAAAGGGAACACATACTGTGTATCCACTGAAACCTACACTCGCCGCATATTTTAATAGAAAAGTAACGTATTGTAAGGAATCGTAACATGAGAATTCAAGCAGAAATTACTGAAACAACGGGAGAGATGCGATTCATGTCTTTTCCTGAAAATTTACAGATTATAAGATATGCCTACTACTTGCCTACTATTTCTTGCTTTCTGTGGTGACAGAAATGTAATAGGGAATTTGCGTCAGAGAAAAAAAACTAAGAGAAAAATATGGATCTAAACTCTCACAGTTGAGCTCTTGACTTCTTAATTCTATTCCATTTCCAGTTCCTGGAAGAAAGTTCATATGTACGACAACGAACAAGAGAAAAAGATAGAAAGATACAAATGTCTTGTTTCTTTGTGTAAATTTGTAGGTAAGTGGCTTCATCTCCTGTTCCACCCACTCCTCACTTCACTCACTCTCACTCTTGTTAGCTCTTCCTTTTTTCTTTATTGAAGATGACTTTTTGACATGGTGACACACAAAAAAAGAAAAGAACCTTCCAGCAACATTGCCATCTTCATATTATTATCATCATGTTACTCTTCTACCTCTCCCTGCACTTATCTCCTTGCACCAGCACCAGCTCTACAACGCTTTTGAGCAAGATTATATTTTTGAGTTTTTTGTACCCTTTACCCTTTTGTTAGAGGATGCAATACGCTCGTGGAAAATCCCAGTTTTTCTTTTAAGCTTTTTCATCATCCTTTTCATTCCATTCACACTGTGTACTTGTAAGAGCCCGTTTGGTAACACTCTACCTTCTGGTCGAACTTTGGACTCGCATTTTGGCTTCCTGCAGCAGCAGCAGGGTAGACGAAGGCGAGTTTTGTAAGTACTGCGTAGGTTGTGAGTTGAAGTGACATTGAGTAAATGACCTCGTCACTTTTAGCCTCTTATTCACCCTTTTATTTTTATTTTCTTATGTAATCCTCCTCACACTACACATCACAATTTTCAGAGTAAAGAGCCAAGTATTTTTTCAAGGTCTTCTCCAGAAAAGCAGGAACAAAACGTTATCATCTTGAACACAATGGCAAAAATCCTTCACCCGTTTTGTTCCCCGTTTTTTCTTCCTGTTACTTCTAGGATAATGCCGTATTTGTCATCATCGTGAACTGGTGATCCATGTACCCATGCGACATCCACGTTCATTCATGCTGCATAATATATTTTACATGACATGTCATTTTTATAATACTGCAACGTGCATGCACACCCTCGGAGCTACAATAGCTCATCTGCACAAATGACAGGACGAAGACAAGGTACAACGATATATTTTTTCCGGATATCTGCAATGACTATACATGACTAGCGTCTTAAAAACCCTGGTATAGACCGATCATCATTTTCAGCCACTCTTCCTGCATCTCGCGTCCCATCAATCTATCCGGCTATGCGCCTTCACTGTGCACTTTCGTTTAACTGATCACATTTATTTTATCCTAATATTATGCATAATGCATACGGTAAATATTAGATGCATTTGGACCTTCAAAGGGAGAGCCAGGAAGCGAAAAAATACCAAGGATAAAAAATGCATGGGCACACATATCAAAATTTGTCATTTTTATTTATAACCCATGTCACAGTTCCACTGATTCTCTACATTTCCCAGCAGAGCTGTGAGCTCCTCTCTGTAGTCTCCTCTTCTTTTATTATATTATTCATGGTAGGACTTTTATCTATCAATTTTGGAATTGGAGCAACTCAAGCGTGTACACATGGTATCCCTTCGGTTGACCTCAAAAAATGCATACAGAAATGCATATCTCTTTCTCGCTTGTTCTATTTAACCAGTAGCAAAAGGAATAAATGCTGAGAGAAGCAACTGAAATGACAAAAGAGAATTGTACGTGACTTGCTGGAATACTGGAATCTGAAATCTCTGCTTGTTTCTTCTTCTTCCACTCTAAATACCTTGTTCATAGAGGAAAAAATGCAATTTTCTGCTGCTGTTCATGTTCTAAAAGAACACAAAGGCGCAGCAGCATCCGAGATGATGATAAGCAGTAGCAAGGGGCAATAATACACGATCTTCTTCTATTTTTTGCCTCTTATGTATTCCTCCATTTCTTCGATTTTCCTTATCATATTTTTTTCTTTTTTATCCCTTCACCTTGCTAATGCGACACTGCATATTATGGATAATAATAACCATGTATATGTTTATACATTTTAATAGCTAAAAGGAAGGACCATCATCATCGTCGTCATCATCTTTTTTTCGTCTTCAAAAGGCTTTATTGGTGAAAAAGGAGGAACTGGTTCGTAACAGTGGTTCTTGTAGTATTCATTCACCCGCATCCACTTAAAAGTAGCAAGGCCCAATTTTTTATTTAGTGTTCCCAGAATAGCAAATAAAAAACGAAACGGGAAGGTTCTGACGTTAAAGAAGAAGAGAATTTATTTATAAGAGGGTTATACAAGGAAAACTTGTGGTGATGGGATGTCTAATGTCTGATTTTTGTTGAAAGTGACACGCAATGAAGAATTCAAAAACGAATAAGAAGAAAGGATTCGGATGATGATCATGATAATGGATGGATGGGAAAGGGATTCCTCCAACCTTCAGCTTTTTCTTGATGCTCCAACTGTAGTCCTCTGCCAAGAAAATCATGGTCTTGTATAACCGCAATATATACACTTCAAAGAGAATACGTTAGACAAAAAAATGTATAAGAAATGAACGACAAGAGAAGCAGAGGGTAAAGAAATATAAAGTAAACAACCACAAAAAAGGGAAATATGGGATTCATGTTCACAGAGTCAGTCACGTTTTCTCATCTTGATGATTTTAGGATAATACGCTACTGTACTGCTTTTTGTGATATGATCATCACTTTTATCTTGCAGCGCAGAGTTCCTAGAAAGGGAAAAAAATCAGGAAAAAAAAGAAGAAAAGAATCAAGGTAACAATTCCTCAGAACTACTTTGGTTGAATTTTTTTCTCGCTAGGAATTAGGACATACAAGGGTTGGTAAACCGTACCGGTCACTAACCTACTTATGGGTGGGTGGGTGGTTATTGAGAAGGGCACAATATTATATAATAGTGCATCTGGTTGGTTGGCCAAACGCTTATATAAATGACAAGTGTGAGCTGTGATTAGAAATCAGTCAGAGGAAAGGAGATGAAGAGGCTTGGTTGCTGGTGAACTGTATAAAAAATTGGGAACGGGTGAAAAACAAGGGATAGTTTCGGAAAGAAAGTAGTAATAGTGCGATCCGCTAATGTTATTGGTCCAGTGTTTTACTTCATCTTTTTCGTTTGGAATGTGTGTAGTAGTATTTCTTTCTGACTAGTTGGGTTGTCGGTTTGGTTGTTGGGAATGAGGAGATAATACTGGTATTGCCATTTGTCTACAGAGAATTGAGTGTGAAGGCTCAGTGAGCTCAGCCGTCGGAAACAATTTCATTTCGTTTCTCTCATCATCACTCTACATACATATTACACCTATATATAGACGTGCACACAGGATGATGATGATTCTTGAAGCTTGATGAAAATAAGAAAATAGAAAAAAAATTATACTTTAGCTGGGCACATAATAATATACTTTATTCTTGCATTGGTTTTCTATATCTCAGACTGCAAGAGAAAGTGGCATGGTCGTTGGTTTGTAGTTATTGTGTACTCTAGAAGTTAGCACCAGCGAAACTGGTACTAGGTCCAGTATATAGTTTACCATTAAACCCCACGAGTGTTAGTCTCAAAAGTGAACTGAGAACAAGAAGAAAAACTCGACAAGTAAACCCTTCCTTCCTACGAGCAACAAAACCAGTGAAGAGGAACACTATAGTGCAAGCAGCACCGGCAGCAACATTATACTGTAGGAAGAAGAGGAGAAAGGAAATAAAAAGTGAAAATCGAGTATTGGGAACAAGAAGACGAACAAGTGAAAAAATAGAGAGAGAAAATACTTGTGGGCTTTCACATCACATTATTGCCACGTAGGCAGCCAGAGAGTACAAGTAAGTATGTAATGGCTAGAAAAAAGAAGATATATTTTATCAGGCTCACTAATACCTCGTATTGCACGAACATACAATACTGAGAAAGAGATGAGGAAGAAGAGATGCATGATGTCTTGGCTGAGAGAACTATGTCTGCTTTTTACGGGAAAACTCTTTTTCTCCTCTGCTTCTTATTCTTTAGGCAATAACTACTTTTTCTTTTTATATTTATGTATTTTCATTTTTCTCTCTCCGCTTTCCAGAGATATTACTGCCATTGCTCTGCTTCCTGTACACTTTTTGGTTGATCATCATCATCATCACGAAGAGAGAAAGTGAGTTGACTGGTTGTCCGTTGAGACTGTAAAAAAGAGAACGGAGAAGGAAAGTAAAACTACATTATATAATTTTTCTTCTTGTTCCATCAGCCGAAGCATCAAGGACTTTTTTCGCTGAGAGGAAATATTATGAAAAGGATCATCATGGGACCATTCCCTGTCCTTCTGTTTCTCATCAGCGTTACAAATCGTCTTCACTGCGATGCGGCCAGTGTGAGTAGTGGTGTTACAGAGCCAATGACGACGACGGACATGATGATCATTGCTGATTCTGGAAGCGTTTCCAATGAAGCCATCAACATCAGCAGCAACATCACCAATGATAATAATCCCTCTTCATCTCCGGCTCCTGTTACTACAACCACTATCATCACCACCACGACGGGTATTGCTACATCATCGTCGGAGCTGCCACTTTCAGTAGTAGAGGTTGTGTCGGTGGCTAATAGTAATAAAGATGAGATCCGTCTTGCGTCAAAGCCTAAGAAAAAGGATCATGAGGATGAGGATGATGACGATGATCATGATGAAATAGAGGAAGATGAAGAGGACGATGACGATGATGACGACCGTGATCATAAGAAAAAGGTGGACAAAAAGAAGAAAAAAGTTGCTCCAAGCAGCAAATCCAGTACATTTACAATTACAGAGGTCATTGTTGATGGGAATTCGGTTGCGCAACGGTCTACAAATTTGTCGGATTCTGGAAGTACCAACACCACCGGGCGTCCCTGTCCCCTTAAAGGGCATTCTGTCAGAGCTTCCGCTGAAGGAGTTTCCAATCAGGGAAATGGGAGTGAAAAGAGCACTGCTCTGGTCAAGGTTAGCAATTTTTAGTATATTGCATACCTCTTCTGTGTATGTGTGGGCGTGTGCTTCCGTTGTCGCATCGTTCATGTTTCCAGCAATAACAACAACAACACAACCTAATCATTACTTTTTATTTCGTAATATCAATTTTAGAATGAACTGAGCCCTGGAACTGCACTTGAAAAAATATCTGAGAGCATCGTTAGCGTTATGAGTACCATCAAGGTATCGTCCTATTGCTTTTCTTGAGAATTTCATTTTGTTGATTGCTTTGTCTGTTTACGTTTCTCTTTATACCTGTCTATTACACAATCCACGAGTCGCGACTCTTCAGTTTCCGCCGTCGGTGTTTTAGAGATTTTTCTTTACTGGAAATCCGCAATAACATAAGCATATCCTGTCAAATATTTAAGCATTACAAAATGACATCTTTGACACTTTCTTTTTCATGTTTATCACTAACATTATGGTAGTGAGCAATTCTACATGTCACACATGATCCCAAGATTAATCTTTGTTTGGTAAAAGAAACCATTGACTTCTTGTTCTTTGTACATTTCTATAGAATTCTGTCACATCAATATTTTCACCAGGCGCCGGATTGCCAACAGAGAAAGGTCGTAACGAGGAGTTGGAGTGTCACCGCAACCACTCCAGCAGCAATAGCAGCAGTAACAGTAATTCCACTATGGAAATTACAGTAAACCCAACTGAAATGAATTCTACCGAAACTGTGCCCATACAAGGGCAATCTGTAGAAGAAACACATCCTGTAAGTTTGGAAAATGCGGGGGTTATGGAGACCACTACAACAACAGTTGTATTGCCAGCGGTAGCATCAAATGAAACAGTCGTTAGTGACAACAGCTCAACAACTTCTACTACTTCAGCAACATCAACAACCGTTGAGCCGGTTGTAGGGGTACCGGAAGCAGCAGCATTAGTGGGAGAACGCCAAGGACGAAAATTCAAGTCGAAAGAAGGAGGGGGCGGCGGCGGATTCTTTAACTTCATGGGATTTGGGGGAAAGAAGAACAAGGATAAAAAGAAGAATAAAAACTTTTTCGGTTTTTAAAGATTTTTTGGAACGATAGATTTATACATATGCGTAGGCTACCGTCTGCGTTATAGAATAATTTATTGTTTATTTAACCTTTGTATTATTACTAAACGGCTTGTCAGAAATTAATTTCATTGTGAAATACTGACGCGCATGGCTCGGCTGGATTTAACTAGAAAGTTATGTTATCATGGATAATTTCTCTCATTCTGAGAATTTCTGTCATAATTTGATTCACGCTCTGAGGTATTTATGTGTTGCGAAATTTCTCGCTTATTTTTAATTTAAAATAAATTAAATGATTTTATGAAAACAAACAATCCTTAATAGAATTCCAACTCAAGCATGTTGAATTTCCCTAACTTCCGTTCTCATTTCAATTTTCCATTAATCATACAAGCTGGGCACACACTTCACAGATAAAAATATACTAAAGAACCAAGGAAGGAATGAAAATTGTTAAAAATTTTATTGCGCATTATTACTTTTACATACTGCTCAACTCAGACTCTTTTTTCCACTACTATACAATTTCCTTATCCTTACACTTACATACATCACATCCGGCGGTAGTACCTATCTACCTTTAAACCAAGAAGGTATATAGTATAATAATATAAAAAGGAGAAAAAGTATTATATATAGGCATTAGATACACAGTAGGTACTTGGTTTTCTCTCTTGAACCTTATCAAATGTTAATGAATTCAAATTCATGTGCCTCTTGACTTTCTCTTGGGTTGAGAATATAACTCTTGCATCAGCAGCTCTTTCTCGAAGACGGAGAAAGTACAAAATTGTATATTATTATTACAATACACACACATGAGTTTTTTCAGTTTCTTCATCATCATTCTTCCCATCATAATCATGATCATCTTTCCCCTTTTTTATATTTCCATTTGGCAAACTCAGCGACTCAGAAACTTGTGCCCTGTTTCTTGACAACGTTGCTGAGGCGATCTTTTTTTTATAATGCTATCCGACTCTACATTTTTTACAGGTCTTTCTCCTTATTCTTCTCCTTCAGAAGAAGTAAATGATACACGTTATTTTGTCTGGCCTGCCCCATGTTCCTGTTTTCTCCTCAACTTGTCGAGAATTTATCATTATTATTATTATTGTAACACAAGTTAGGAGAAAACCTGCATTTTTCATGGAGACTGGCTCTTCTATCTGCTGTGGAAGTGGAGAAAGTGCCTCCATGTCTTTTTCTGCGTATAGTTCGCTCTGTAGACATTACTTCCTCTGGTTTGAAGAAAATAAAAATGAAAGCGTTACATAATGTACAGAAATATATAGTAGCATACATGCACTGCAAACATACACATTTTTATTGCATGGAAATCAAGAAGAGTAAATTTTGAGAAATAAAATGAAGATAAAAAAGATGATGCGGTTGTAAAAGAAAGTAATCATTGAAACAGATGAGATTCTTTCTACTTTCGTTCTCCAGTAGTAAATCATATAAACAGTCGTCGGCATGATCATCATCGTCTTCAATTCTAGTTATATCGTTCCTCCTCCTACTCTAAATGCCATGCTTGTCTTGCCACTATACCACCCTTAAAAACCATAATTTTATCATCATCATAATCATGAAGGAGACGGAAGTGGAAAGGCAGGAAAGAAAATCTAGCATTTATTTTACATTTCACTTTTATTTCCTCAAAAGATCCCAGTCTTTTAGCTGGTTGCTAATATACTTATATGGAAAAGTAAAAAATTCATGGATCGGATGGCAGACAGACTCTGGATGAGAAAGAGACTACTAGTATAGGAAAGACATTCACAATTTGACAGGGCACAAAAACCTAAGGAGAAAGAGAAATATAGTCTTGGGTTTCTCGGAAGTGTAGCATGTACCTCCATAAAATTTTCATAGTTAGTCGTAAGTCACCTTAGTCAAGTCCCGGTGTAAAGACATGATTGTTCGTCAAAGTCAAAAGTATAAGAATTTCACCCGAGTATACATAATACGCTTATTCGTCATGGTTTTCTTTAGGGGAAGGAGACATTAGAGAAGAAAAGAAAACATGATATTAGTTACTATGTGATTGTCGCTTAAAACACGGAAGTGTGCCATTATCGGGTTACTTACGAATGAAATTTTCTATTCCAGTAAAAGTGAAATTGGATCCAAATTTATGTGTTTTTCATTCTATAATTTCTTTGTATCTACTTATTTGGGCACTAGAATATCCGTCTTTTTCTCCATTCATTCCATGACATTTTACCTGTTTATTTATCCATCATTCATAAAAGGATTTGCTTTTTGAAAGGCTTTAGGGTAGACTGTATTTACATCTTACAAAGTTAAGAAAGAGGGAAAGATTGATGAAATCAAAAGGGTTAAAAATAGAAAATTAAAAGTGTACATTAAAACATACTTTTTTGTACGTTACATACATTCTTATTACAAGAATGAAGTAAACCAGTACCAGTATAAAATATGCAGTACATAACACCAACTTTTATGTTTTTTTCCCAAATAGCCAACTCAAGTATCAACTTGGTACAAGAATGCTACAATTTCCGTTATGATGCTTTCCACTCCATCTTTGTTTTCTCATGAAAATGTCGAATATTTCTTCGGTTCTTTCTTTTCCTTTCTCGGTTTCCTCCTCTACTTTTCATCGTTTCTCTATTCTCTCTATAAAGCATTTTTACATACAAAACTTGCATGGCTTACATCTACACCTACATCATTCTACCATACACTTTTACACGACCACATATTATACATGATTTGGTCTTTTTTACAGAAAAGAAAGCCAAACTATAAAATACCTGCTCATATGAAGAAAATCGGTACGGCAAATGTAAAAGTCCCTATAATTTGAGCAGATTCACTATTATTGGCATATTAGCTGTTTGCACGCTTTTCATCCTGATTTCTTGCTTTAATAGTGTGCTTTAAATTGAACAATTAGTTTTTCAGTTTAATTAACTATGAGAAATAGTTAACGATAAGAATGTAACGAAACGGGTTTGTAACTGGTTCTCCGAGAAGATTCGGTTGAGGAAACCGGACAACGACAGCTGATGATGGGAAGATGAACTGCGAGCGCGTGTGTTCTCGTTTCATATCGGTCATCTGTTCACTCATGCCATGCCACTGTTTCTGTGTGCACTCACATGTTTTGAGTGTACAGTGGAGTAAAGTGAGTAAACAATTAAAGTTGGGCAGTTAAAGTTGTAATTAGTTAAAAGTTTAATCATGTTCAAGCCCCGTCCTTGTGGCTGTAAGGGGATCCGTACCTGTCTTGTTTGTGAAGGGGATTTGGGAA